>JANHGO010002232.1:0-30836 GCA_024606505.1 Aquila spilogaster
CAAACTGTACTAGCAGTGAAAAAAACACTATTTGGAGCAACTAGACAATACCACGCTTGGTAACATCTGCAGCTGCAGGGATCCTACAGTCAAGTGCAATTAGGGAATACTCTCAGCATGGTATCTCTGATTATTTCCTCATCTAACCCTCCTCTGCAGTTCAAGAAAATAAGGAAGCTGTGTACACAACTTAAAAAAAAAGGATATGCATACAAGAACCTTTCAACCTGCAGAAGTTCAGAACAGGACAAGCTAAATAAGTCACCCATTATTTCCTTTTGTTTTCCATATAACATGGAACCACTTCACTGCTGCCAGTTTACTCATTTTGGTCATACTTGCAAGGACATGCTCCTGTCAGTTCTCTCTAGAGCTAAGCAGTCAAAAATACAGAAGCATCCCCATACTTTAATCTTTATTAAACAAAGGCTGCCTGCCAGAACCTAGCACCAGCTATCTGCCATTGATTTTCACTTAAATCCTTCCCCAGAGTAGCTCTCATCCTGTTCCCATCTCTCCTTTATCAAAGCAATGCCCTTCAGTTTCTGCCCCAATTCAGCATTCAGCAAATGCCCTATCATGGCTCTAAGAATGCTGTGTTGTTAAAGGAGTTATCATTTGACTATTCACATATAATCACTGTGGCACTCTGCCATCTTTTCACTTCCATCATCATGAGCAGAATTTCGAAACAAGGAGCATTCTCTCAAGTGGGAAAATTCAGAAGCTGAAAAAAACAGAGGCACTTTTTCCAAGAGTAGGATTATAAATGTAAAGCCTTGCAACATTTCAAGTTAGGCAACTATTTTCCCTGTTACAATATTCTTGTGGTTAATAACTGTGTAGATTTGGTGAGTGTTCAACAGCTGGCATGAAGCGCTGTGGGATTTTTTAGCATTAAACAACCTGTGTGAGATACAATTTCCCTCTAGACCCTTTGTCTCTCTATTAATCCATCAAAACGAAGCAAGGCAATGCCTAATCTAAGTTTAGCTGTTCTCAAAATCCTTCTCTATCAGACATTAGTCACACTTTGATGCCCCCTTTCTCTAAAATCCATAGACACTTCCGTTATAGTGAGTAGTGATAATAGTGATAACGTGTCACCTGTAGGAGTAAAGTAGAAGGTATTCCCCCATAGGAACACAATTTCTTTAACACAATGTAGTTTACCAGAGGCAGGGGGAAAAAACAGTCACTTTTCTTCTGAAAAAGAGTAACATTAAATCAAGAGCAACTTTCAATGCATATAATTTTCAATGGAGAGAACCTGTATAATTCAGAGCCCACAATTTCCTTGCGTCTCATTAAAATTCCATAGCACAGCAACTGAATTCAGAAAGAGAAAATAACAATTCCAGTACTCCTCATCATGAAAATTAAATTAAGACAAAGTCTTGCATTTGGGCAAAGATTAAGGCAAGAAAGAAAAGTGGGATATTCCCAGAAAGATAGAATTCATTATATGAAATTCCAAGAAAATCAGAGGGGGTTTCCATTCCCTATAAACAAGATTATTCTATTCATCAATTCTGTCTTGAAATGAATGCTGCAACGTTATAAAACAATTCTCTTTAAAATCAAAAAAACAGGCCAGCAAGTTAACTGTGGTTAAATGGCCAGCTGCACATGCAAAAGTCACTGAGATTTTGAGTGACTGAGGCAGACTGATTTTCCAGTTTCAGCAAGGTCAAAGTCATGCGTAGCTCTAATCTCAGGCTCTATAGCTCTGTGAACCTCACTTTCAGCTAAACAGTCATTTGCACAAGAAAGTTTGCCAGAACTCAGTATTCATTCCCCACTGAGAACTGCCACCAAACAGCAAATTAAAAAAAGCATTGCTGAATATAACAGTGCCAGCATGGAGCACTTAGGTGTGCTGAGCTGCCCACTGCAATTAATGTTTCTTCAGAGCTGAATACAATGAAGTAAAAAATCTTGATACACCTTTGATCTAGCTTTGATAAGATTCTTTGTCTCCCTCACCCCAAATAATCACAAATCTACTCACAGAATAATTTGGCTTTTACATGTCATGGAGCATTGTCACAACACTCTGCTCCATAAGCATCCCTGGCCCAACTTGACTTGCAAATGGGAGCCGCAGAACCAGGCATTCACTTGGTGCAACTCCTTCAATGCACTCTTCTTCCCCGAAAGGTTGTGTTCTCACACTGGCATGATATAGCTCAAAGACCACATTTAATAAACCTGTACTCAAAAGTCCTTCTCCAGCTGTCAGGATCTCTGTCTACTCTCAGCCTTAAAAAAAGACTTCTTCGTAGAGCTCAATTTCAGCCTTCATTAGACCTACATTATCACTTAGCCATGCAGCCAGTGCTGTAACAGGGTGTAGCCCTGAAGGCAATCTCAGTTTAATGTTAAAAAACTGAAGTCTTTAGTTCTTTTGATACAAAGTAGTAGCCAAATGGATTCAGCAGTAGTCCAAAGCCCCCACTAATTCAATTCCCTTGTTATGATGATGACAATGTCTCAGATACCTCGGTTTTCATGACTTTCAGCAACTTGCTCCAAATGAATTAGTATACAAATAAAATCGTATCCATGTACAGGTATCCAAAGGTTATTCTATGCCACAAGTGACTTGAATAGATGAGGAATTCCAGCTGTTCATCAGGGATGGGGTGTTAAAGAAATCATATTCTGCAGTGACGAATGCATCACAAGCAGTTATATTCTTCCATTTGAATTATGTGAGAGCTTTCATAGTGGGATCTTAAGCCAAAACAACCCCATGAGAATTATCTCATTCTATGCTAATTACTTTTGAAATTTCATCACGATATCTGAGTATGAAGCCTCATTCCACACCTGATGAATGCAGCATTACTTTCAGCACAGTAAATGACTGTGGTAGCATTTCAGGACTCAGCCTAGAGTTGCATCCCTGCTATGCTAGCTCTTGTACAACAGAAAAATGACAGATCCATGCAAAATAAATTATCATCCAAGCACTTTAATTCTTATTTTGTATTAGTGAAAAAGTCATTCACTTGCAATCACTCAGTAAGGTAATGCAAAGTGGGATTAAAGTATGCAGCCAAGTGCTTAATTCAATAGTGCTTATATGACACTCGGAGATCCTATAACAATAAGTGTCCAAGAAGAACAGAAGATTAAAGTAAAAGCTTGAAGACTGTCAAAAGACAAGATTTGCTGTTTGCTTCTACACGTCTACTTGGGAAACAGTTCCAGAGCCAGCGATTTAATGGTTTACATACTAAAATTTTTTCAAAAGCCATTAGGGACTTAGAAGTCCCACAGTGGTTACTTGGCATGATTGGGGAACTTCTCTGTCTGAAAAACATTTTGCTTGCCAGGATGAGGTAGGGGAGACTCCACTTCAATGGGCCAGTGACCACTTCTCTCAAGGAAGGGCTTTTACTTCATTTTTCGGAGCCACTTCTTAGGGATAGGGAAGCGGAGAAAAATTGAGTGCGTGAGCAGCGCAGTTAAAAAGTAAAAACACAGAAACATGCAATGTCAGACCAGGGTGAAACTTTCAATCTGCAATTCAGATACCCCTCACTGAATAACCATGAGAAAAGCAATTTTGAACAGTATTTTTAAGATCAGAGCTCTCAATATAAAAAAGAGAGATAAAGTACATTGAAGAGATGATAAAGGAGCTTTCATATTTTTCTTTCATTTTAATTTCTTTCAAAAAGAAAGAAACTGACTCCACAGTAAAGAAATAGTCATGTCTATAAAATTGTATAAGACTCTGCTCTAAATGCACCACCACTTCCATCACCACCTACAACAGCATTAACTAAAAAAAAGTTCAAAGTTAATTGAAATTAGTATCGTCACACTGAAATCACATCCCAATTGCAGATCAGAACCAACATCTCTGTGACTGTCTAAGTCCAGGTACTCATCCCATACCATTAAATCCCATCTAGCTCATTACTTCATCCACAAAATAAATGAAATTAAAATTGAGTTAATCAGTGCATAATAACTTAAGCAACTGGTAAACTAACATCAATCTATGAGACACTCTCAAAGTCTTATTTTTTTCTTTAAGGTTGGGTGGGCTTTTTCTATTCATTTAAATTTTCCCAATTCAGTAGTTTCTATGTATGCAGCTCATGGACAGAACCACCAAGAGAAGTTGCAGAACTTGAAAGTTCAGATCTTACTAAAGAATCAAGAGATTCCTCTAGTTTGTATTAGCTCCCAAACTCTCTCCCTAGGCTATTTTATCTGAAGCTTGGTAGTTTTATTCCCCTTTTATTCACACTGCTTTTGCGTAAGTATATCATGATCTTAATTTTCAATCGCCTTTATGAGGTAAAGAATCAGATCCTTCAAGTTTAACTCACCATGACTTCTCTTATATACATACGTGACAGATACATATCCTTGCAACTCGAGAATCTCACTGTAAATTCACCCAAATCATGTGAAGCTCATGGGAAAATGGTTTCAGCTTTCTCTTTCATGCCATTGCTCAGCACTTCAATTCAGCAGAAGGCTCAATCATCATCAATTAATGACCTTCAGAACTCGCAATAAGCTTTTCCAAGTAAGCCCTTTGAGAACAGGCATAAACGTGAGCAGGAAAAATGTAGAGGTTGCAGTAAATGTGTTGATTAATGGAGCACTAGATGGCACTCTAGCACTCAGCTCTTAGGGCTTTTTTTAAAGCCCTTTTCTCACCCGAGTTTGAAAACAATACAGGTACCTGACTTTTATTCAGGTGATGAATGAGCATTTATAATTCTTTATGTGGAAATGTATCCTAGGAAATAGAATCTAATACAGAAGTGCCAGATTATGACTAAAAAAACAACATTCTACTCCATGTAAGCAAATATTAGTTATAAATAAGAAAATCTTAGAAATGCATAAAAAAATTCCATTACAGAGGACAGCTTTAAAGGAGCCTTTAGAGTAGAGAAGAATAGTATGCTGATCTATTTCTTATCTTCTTGCCTCAAAACAGACAAGAAAATTTGTAATTAACTTCTGAAAATCCAACAGAGTGCCTCTACACACGCTAGACAAGACACTAGGGCTGATGGTATGCAGAGATTGAGCCCTCCTGAGACAACAAGGCCTTTGTTTTGCCAAGCAAACTTGAGTGCACCTCCTTCTACTGATACTAAGATGCAAGGAGGTACTGTTATCTCTAGACAGCATACAGATAAGGAAATTCAGGCTTTTAGCAATTAAATTATATGTTCAAAACTGCAGAGGAAAACCGTGCCGGATCAAGGAAATGAAGCCATTCCAGGTCAGTGGCTTACCCAGGAGGCAGTTTTAGCCTCCTGCTCCCGGCAAGACTTGGGACTTGCTTAAAGCAATGTCAAGCACCTGGGAGCAGAGAAATTCCATTCAGGAATCACATAGAGCTTCAAAGGATTTGAATAAGGTAGCTGGCCTGTGGGTGGTTCACAGCCCCATTTTCAGAACTCTCTCATACAGCCAGTATTCTTCTTTCCTGAAGCGTAACAGGATGTGCTATCTTGTGTGTAAATTATTGCCAAGAAACATTATTGAGAAGACAAAAAGAATAATAAGATGAGAGCAGAATTTTAGGTGCATTTTAGATCACTGAAAGAGCAAAAGAGCACACAGACATAACACAGGAGACTATTTTACGGTGGTACTATGGTAAACAAGACTAGTAGATAAAGAATGATTTAGGAAACAGAGAAACTGGAGGGAAAAAAATGACAAGCAACACAAATGTACTATGGCATTATATAAAATAATAGAAATGCATAGAGGTCTAGGCCTTGCTGAAATTTAAAGTAGACAATTGAAACCAGTTTTACAAAATCACAAGTTACACCAGGGTACATGAGGTCAGAATTGGACCCAAGAACCTAATCTCTCACCATATCAACAAATTAGCAGGTGGTCAAGAAAGTCCAGCTGGAGAACAGGCTCAAATTTTCAGTGAGATAATACATTAATCTTTCACTTCTGCAGCCCTAGATTCAAACCTTAAGATCATGAACTAAAATTAGTCTGCGGGTTTCATTCTAGCCCCCATTTGTGCATAGCACAAAACTGCCATCAGAAGTGTAATGACTGGCAACCTCTCTAAGACGGGCCCAGTTCTGGAATAGCAGGAAATGTTGTAAGCTAAGGCTGAAGTACACTGGCACAGCTGTGAGTGGAATTTTATACTCTCTGCCCACATTATGCCTGCCAAAGCCAAGTGTTTTTTTACCTTGACTTTTGCAAGTGCCACTTTCATACTAAAAAATTTAAAGAGAGAAAGGAAAAGAAATACAGAATGAATCACTAGTCACTCGAACCTACACTGCACCAATGTGTACTTTGTATATCTACTCTGAAGGCATCAGTATTGCATCAGATACACATTTGTACAGAATCATGTTTTGTAGATTGACTCAGGTTTTGTTTTAGTTTCAACACAGCATACAGCTTTTCTTTTTGACTGATAATAATGCTACACATTGTTAAACTGGATCTGTAACTTTTGAACAGAACTAACTCAAAGTAGTGCAAAACCAGAAGATTATCCCACTCAAGCTGGAATAGGCCCTAGTGACCAAACCTGAAAATACGCTTGAATTTGTTAATATAAGATATTCATAGTTATCCCTGACAGTTCACTGGACAAACTCCAGCTACTTGAAACCAAGATAATCATGTGTCAATAAGGAGAACCACATCTAACTAATAACATTACGTTATGTAAGAGTACACTGACCTATTCAATGGGGCTACATCCTGTCCATCTAAAACCATTTTGTACTGAGACAAGTTTTTGCAAGTAAAATTTCTCCCATGCATCATGAAACTTTCAGCCAAAATTGGCAGTGAAAAATAATATCTTTGGTAACAAACAAGTTAAAATAAAAAATGAGCAGTTTGGGGCAGTCATGAATGACATCTTTAAGATAGCAATAAAGGCACACACAAGAATGAGTTAAAAGAAAATAATGGGTAATCAGCTGATCTAGAAGCTTAATGAATTGTTCTATTTGACGATCACCAGCCATAAATAACATGGCTCCACTACATCACAGAATCAAATAAGTCTAGCTGACTGGAATTAAAAAGAGCAGGACGGTAGCTTTTGCCAGCAAAAATACAAAAGCCAGATAACAGTAGCAGCAGTAGTCACTGTTAATCCCAGAAAACAGTTTTTCTCCTTTTGGCAAAGCAGTCATTCTCCCCAAGAGCAATTCTCATTTTGAGGCCAAGGTGGTGCTCAAATATAGTTAGTAACAGACACCTTTCTGAGAAACTACCGGCTTCAACTCTACCCCTTCCAGTGCATTCCAACAGGAAGGAACTAAGACTTCTTCCCAAAGGCATGCAGTGGAGTTTGTATGCATAGCTACTGACACAAAAATATGTGGTCAGAACTAGCACATTAAAGGTTAAATTTTCCATGAATTTATTTTATCTACAAATAACATTTTCCAAAGAAACTCTACATTCCTCATACGGACTGTATTTTGAAAGCAGCTTCTATTAAAGAGTGCATCTGTTAAATTCTAGATAAAAATCACCACCTCTCCAGCCAGGCTTTCAGTCCTCACTCACATTTTTTTGGACTTTCTACCACTAGAGTTTGTTTCCATTTCACATGTCTCAGAAAAAGTATTCAATAAACACCAGTACAATACCTGGCATTTCCTTCCCAGCAGTGTATTAATAAACTGAGTAGTCCTTACTAAAGAGATAGACTTCAATGGCTGTTGTTCTGTCTTGCAGTCTCCATGATTACAGAAATCTACCTCAGAAATCTACATACTCAGGACTGTAAAGCAGGAGACAAGTTCTGTTTCTGTAGCTGCTAAAAAAATAATAAATAGAACCTGAAAATGGCCACAGCACTGAGATGTTTAAGGCATTCATTTGCAACATGAACCCTATTTCCATTTCATTTTTTTTTTCTGAAGTCATACTCAAAAAATTTGGAAATAAAGATATGTTTTCTGCCATGGTCAGACAGCAGTACCTGATTTTCTATGGCTCTACCTAGGAGAGAACAGATAATGCTTTGTTTCTTAGGGCTGTTTCCAAGTGAAAAGTCTACTATTACATCAGTTTTCCTATGTGAAAGTGGAGTCAACAACAAAGCATCGTTAGTTTATGAAGGATGTTTCCAACAAAATTGCAGATTATAATTTCACCATTTAAAATTAAAGCATTAATTTTCACTTATTTTGAATTCATCTGAAATTTAAAGTTACAGTGGTAATAGATAGACAAGCACAGCTGGAAAGTCCTGATTTTATTTCAAGTTCAACAGCTGTTGATGATCTCATTCTGATGCAATAAGTGAATATATAAAAGTGACACAGAGCCTCTAACAACAGAAGCAGAGTTCTGCTGATAACCAAATGGGACAATATAGTAAAAGCCCTACGTGGCTTTCTACAAGAAGCCTAATAAAAATACTGTCATTTAGTGAAAAATCCAGGACCCAGATTTGTAAAAATATTTGCAGTTTATGTGGCAAGGAAACCCTTCCCAGTAGCAGCTCCCTCCTCAGTCACTTCGGTGCATAACAATTGTAGCTGGGAAGGTTGGCTAATTCACACCATTCTACCTCAAATGCTTACACAGGTGCGAGCTGCTGAACCTGGCTCTTTTGCAGACAGCTGTGGGAGGGAAAAAAACAAACAAAAAAAAACCGCACAACCTCTCGGACCACAGACCAAAAGCAAAGTAGGGAAGAAAGGAAAAAATCAATTGACTTCTGCTACCAAGTAAAAACTTTACAGCTGTTTTAAAAAAGTACTGAGCTACCAATTTGCTTTTCTATCGCACCAGTTATTAGGCACGCTCCTGGCTTTAATAACCGTTTTCTGCTCCAACAATTTGTGTAATACGAAGAAGAATATGGAGCAAGCAAAACTTGTTTAATTAGAAATGCTGTTTGCTAAGCACTCAGAGGAGGTTACAAAATTATTTGTTTCACCATAATAGTATTTAACCTAGTGAAAAAATTCTTAAAATAGGGTTTGTTTCCCTTATATGATATAAATGTATTGTTAATGCTAATTACAGCTGATTCACATAATAAAGTGGCTACCATAAAATTAAAATGCGGATATGTGAGCAAGTTAGTGCAGGGTAAACTAGGTTATGAACCTTCAGGGTACATCACCTGTGCTGTGGTAATGCTGTGTAAATGTATTTACTCAACGGTAAATTAAAAGTAGCTGATCCTTATTCAAAGAGCTGTTGAAAGAATTTCTGCTCCTTTGCCAGCTAGTCCTCTCATTTTGAACAGATGTGGTGAGAAACTATATGAGACCAAGCCCTGGCAGGAACTACAAATCAAGATACTACCATTAGCAAAAAGCAAATACCAGCCCTGTTTAAAACATTGTAAACCCTATCACAGCTTCAGTGAAAACACAATTTTACCTACTACTTCTTGCTTTCTTTCTGAGAAACTTCGCATTGAAAATGATTATTGATTGCATTGAAATAATTATTGAAATTGACCTGGCTGTTAATCCAGCATTTGTGTGGTTGCAGTGAAAGATTTCAGAAAACTCCAGTCCGAAAGAGTGCTTTAACTCTGTTTCTTTGCAAACATCTCGACATATGGAGAACATTATCCTAGCTGCTCACAATGACCTATGGTCTACATGACTAGAGCTGTTATAACAGCAAGAAACATGTATGTAGTTAGAAAGCAGAAGTAAAGAGCAGGTTGAGTGCGTACACAGAGATATGGAAAAAGTTGCCAGTACTGACTAGGGAATTTTGACACACAATATAAATAACTGAATAAGACAGTTATCTGAATCTTCCTAGATTGCCCTAAAAAATGTTTTTTCTCACCATGCAAAACATTTTGGATAGCAGCAATAATACTTACTGGCATGAATAATTACTTTGGTAAGCTTATTATTGTGCCTTATACAACCAAACATAAAACCTCTGGAACAAGCTTTCTGATAACCTGCTACTGATCCAAGAACTGACCTGGAATTTGGAAACTTCTGAGTTTTTCAATTAGAATGGAAAGTATGCTGAAAGCCATCACCATACCTTTTAGTGACCACTTTGTGACAGTCTTCAGGCATGTTCTCATTCATTGCCATGGCTCAGCCAACTGACAGCAAGCTGATGAGCTACAGTAATTCAGTTGTATTCCTGATCCCAGAGGAGGACAGTCATCGCAACATCTTCTGGAAGTAGTAGTGGTGTTGACTAGCATCAACCTGATCGCTACCTTTTGTGTCTGGAGCATTAGTCCACTGAAAGAAAACCAACCAAAGACAGAAGGACTGTCTTTTCCTGTTTGAAACTAATGACTGGGCTTTGATTCCAAAGCACTTACTCAAATTGATTAAGCTATGGCAGCCCTGCTACAACAGTGAGGCAAAACATGTTGAGCTGTGCCCTTCACAAGGGTTTAAACAAAAGCATTTTATACCTTGCAGTCTCACACCATACACCTACGAAAATTGTTTAATTCATTGATCATATGACAAGCAACAACTGAACAAATTTACATGACTTAATACATGCCAAAGAACTATGTCTTTTCTATGTCAACAGGTCCCTCAGGAAGAAAAAGAATACAGTACTCCTCCCTCTACTGCTTAGACTGAACGTTGTGCCTCCAGATTTGGCTAATGCCATCCCAGCAGTGCATTCATTTTCAGTAACAGACTCAGCTCCCCTCAATGGGTAAGTTAATAACAGAGTATAAAAATGAAACAGATAGATACCCTATTTTTTAAGTGAGGAAGTGAACATCTCTTTAGTTCTCAGCTCAGTTATTTCTGTTAGGAATTAATATGGTGGTGTTTCCACAACTACAGCTTTCCAAAGCCCACACAGGAACAAACTACATGGAGTGGGGAAATAATACAGTAAAAAAATAACATTTTGGTTTTGTAAATTACAGAAGAGTTCAACAACTGAGAAATATGGATTGTAGCAGAACTATTGCAAAATGACAACCATTGACATTTTATTCTACAGAACATCTAGATACTATGAATATTTTCCAGCTGAAATCTGTCCAGATTTTCTTCTATCCAGTACTTTGTGTTTACTCCTGGAACATTAATGATGAAAATCTAGACAGCGTTACATTGTATGAACGATTAGATGCACACTGATGATACTTGGTTTTCTATTGCCTTTGGCTCAGTTCACAGAATTTAAATGATCTGTATTCTGGCTAGCATCTGCTGTCAAAAGAGTAAACAGTAAATCAAACTTAAGACCTCATTACGGAGTTGAAATTCTGCTTTCTTACAGACCTGGCATATCACATGATGCAATCAAACACATTATTATCTGTCAAGCATCCAAAAATGGGCTAAATGACTCATAAAAGCAATAAGATATGTTCTCTGCCCCTGAAATACCTTGCATCATAAAATTAAAAGCCCTCCAGAAAGAAGAAAACCTGTAGTTTCTTCTGCAGGATAGAGGGAGAACATGAGTTACACAGTATTATGAAGCACAGATACACATCTGCATGGGAAGAAGAGCATAACTTAGACTGCCAGTCACACTAGTGTAATGGTCTCTGTGCATATCTTCTCCCCACAGTAAACGTGAGTTACCTTATTTACTAATTCCGCTCAGACATTTCCATGCTATTCACATTTCCATGGGCAATAGACTCCAGTTTTCCCTGTAGAAAAAGGAGTGTTTGCTTTCCTGCTTTTAGTACAACAGCCTATTACATCCATGAGGTTGTCTTAGGACACTCATGTATTTAACTAAGTCTTTGTTAGCTTTGTTGAAGAACAATTGCTAAGATCTTCCAACAAATCAGCGCTAGCACCTCTTCTGACTACCACTTGTGCACAAATAAATAACTCATTACAGTTGAACTTTGAAAGCTTTGATTTTAAAGGCAAAAAAATCCTATTTCTGTGCTGCAATAACCCAAAAGTCATAACAGCAGAGCATACTCAGCAGGCATCCCTATTATTTACAGTAGAGCCCAATAAAATTACGCCTCGTGGAGAAATGGGAAGAATTTTACTCTACCCCACAATGCCTGGCTTGCACAGCAGACAGCAGCTGCTACTTAGATAATTTACAGAAGGTAGAGTGTATTTCAAGAAGGCATTTAAACACCCAGACACAGCTGTATATATAGATGACCATACACACATGAAAAAGAAAGAAATTAAATTATAACAGGAATCTCCATTGTGCTTACTGTTGTAGCTGATGTGTTGCAGTTAGGTACTAAGCATTTCATATTTTAAATACACATGGATATATATTTTTTAAATGAGAAGAGTCCAGTCACAATGTAAATGATGTGTTTGTATTCTGTTAATTAAGGCTTACTAAAATTAATTACATCTACAAGTGTACGTATTTGGACAACACAAAGCACAATGCCCTAAACTTCTATTTTGATTATAATACCCAACGAGTACTATAATGATGGTGGAAACTCACCCTGATGGTAATGACTTTTCTCTTAAGAGATTAGACCTTCATCATCTGAAAAGGATGTCGAATACTACATGGCTAATGGTACCAATGAAGATCATTGACAACTACTTTAAAACAGAATCAGATAAAATTTTGCACTGCATTTTATAAAGCTGAAACTTTCATTATTGCCAAATTATTTCTGCATTATGAAGTTATGAAGATATGTACAGTGATTTCAAGCCATAAACTCTGGGGAGTCCCTACTGGGCAAGTATTAAACGATAGGTTTTCCAGGTCTTGTAACTTGGCCAAGTGTCAGTAGATATTCACTGAGTAGGAAAAGATGCATCACTAACACAAAAGCAAACACCGGCTTTCTACGCCAAAACAAAGAACCACTACAACTTAAAAACAAAAACACAAGCGAGAAGAAAAACACAAACAAAAGGGAAAAACATGCTCTAATTTTGTAGCTCTGAAAAATAACATTTTTCTTTAACCTTCTTCCCAAAACTGGCAGAAGTGTTTTGGCTTAAACTTAATAAACCAAAAATCACACTGGATGAGTAATTAAGATAGAAAACTTCAGCCCAAGTAGTTCATCTTTGACACAGTTTTAAGCAACGAAAAGAGTCTTCCAATGGGATATGTAAGGCAAACAGCAATGACAGACACCACTGTACTATGTAAAAAAATGTTCACTGAGCTTAGAAAAACTATACTCATTCAGATAACAAAAACTTAACAGAACTTAAGAAGCTGTCATGGACTATTTTAATTGTTATTCAAACAGATTTTCTTTAGTGGATGTAGCCAATTCCCTGCAGTGCTAAGTTCCAAAGCAATACTTTCATGCTAGTACGCAAGAATGAGAAATAAACTTAGTGAGAAGACCAAAGACCTTGGGATCTTGAGTAATTAAACATTATTTTATTATATCCCTAGAAACAGTAATTTAACTCAGATTGTTGCAGTGGTATTTCTGGAATTAAAATACAAAGGAAAAATATTGTACATAAAACAGATGCAGCATTTTTTCTTTCAGATGCAGCAATCATAAGGCCTGTCTAATTTATCACAAGAGACATGTTATTCCATTAGCAACCCATAAAATTTCTACAGTGTAATGAAGGACAGGATCAGGCCCTGAGAATTCTCTGTAACTTGCTGTGTTGTTTACAATTGTAAAGTACCTATATTACACAATTAGGGTCAGCAGTCCAAATAAGTTTGACACAGCAGATGTTGTAATAAAGATAGTTACATAAAATGTAACAAATACTGTCTTTCCTTAGCACACAGGTGAGCTACATTTACTTGCTCTTAAACTGGGCAATCCTTAAGCCCTCCAAAGAGCACCAAATTCATCTGCTCTCTTGGATAATTTCAACAGAACCTAGTTTTTCTCTACTTAATGCTTTAAAAAAGCTCTTAGCAATTTACTGAAGACTTGTGCTCAAGATAACATAGTTCAGAGCTGAGACCTATTTTCACTCATGAAGAAGTAAACGTACACTAAAGTGTAGCTACTCCGACATCCTATTGACTAAATATTAGCAAGCCTCTTGAGAGGAACAGTAAGCAATTGTCACCTCACAAGGAATCGGCAATATAGAAAAAAAATGGTACACTCTGCTTTCCCAAATGTAATGCTACTGTTAGTGTTTTTATCTGCCAGAACCAGCTCCAGAAGGTAACGAATATTGAACACCAGCAACAAGCACATCCTCAGCCAAGAGATAAACGCACACAATTAATAGTTTGAAATCTTTTGCACACACACACACATTTATGTTTATGAAAAAAGCCTCTGGGTCCCATATTTGAAAGTGCGCATGGTTTATTACCATCAAACGAGGTGTAAAAAAGCACAGATCTTGGCTGGCTAAAGTTGAGAGCAACACTAAGTGCCCATAGACTCTGCCTGCCTTGAGAAATCAGTTCCTGCTGTAAAATAACAGACTTTAGCACATTCTGTAGAATGACATCACCCAAAGCGGCCTGCCAAAACTGTTACTTTTACATTTCTTCAACAAGATTTCCTTTCACCACTGTACTTTTTGTTGCTTTTTTATTCTTATTTTTCAAAATGAGTCAATTGTTCAGAAATAGCAAAGTTTTAAGTATTTCCAGTCCTATCGATCAGCAGCTTCTAATACAAGTGACTGTCTTTCAAAAGTGTTGCATTTGTAGGCATCTTTTTTCAGAAGCAACAGTGCTAAGTTAAAATAATACAAAAGTTGATGCAATTAGTGTACTGGAATGATTTTTTTCATTTCAATTCACCACAGTCTCACCAAAGAATACTCCATTCTACATGCACAGTGGAAGTACATCTACTTGTATCACGAGCTGCACATAATCCACTAGAAATTACACTAAGACGGCTACATTAGTTGTTTAAAGCTTACTGGGTGTCAATTACAGATAATTAATTCCACAGATGAATAGTGTAAACCAAAAAAAGCCAATACGTTGCTCAGCTCTAGAAATTATGGCACTTACAATGCAATATTCAAGACAAGCTCTTCACTTTTTCAATTCTGATGACGGTTTTCAATCTTACCTTTGTAGAAGCTATAGCTGAAGCATGTAGAAGTTTTTTCTTCTGCCTTCATTTATCCTCAGATTTTACCATTTTCTCCATCAGCACATTTGTGAAGAAAACATCCAATTCTTCACCACAGAAATTGCCTTTTCCTTACTACATGTGAGCCTAGAGAAGAGAATTCAGCATTAGTAAATGCTGTGGAATATTTTCCCCTTTGAAAAGCTGAAAAGGGAGGAAAAAGATTGCAGGGTGTTCAAGCTAGGAGTGAGAGTTATACATGCAACTCAAACCTTTTTCTTTGACTTGTAAGAATGTAAATTTAAAAACCTAGATTTACACTGAATTAATGTATCATATATGACCTTTTTTTTTTAAAATATGAACTTTGAGGAATTTCCACAGTTACTTCTGATTAAGAGCAAATGAAGGAGAAGCAGGTTTCAGGAGTAAAATTCCATGACTTACAGCTATTTGTATGTCAGCCAAAAACAGTGACTTTAGTGATGCTTTCTATTGCTTGTCTGCAGGTGACTGATAAAAGGCTGGTACTATAACTCTCCATTAAACTGTCATTCTTGTGAAAAGAAAAAAGGATGAATTCACATTGTATTCAATTGCACTGATCCCACTATGGCTCAGTGAAGTGAATGGAGTTTTATGTGGGCATAAAACAAACGTATCTGTTCTACTATCTATATATTTAATTCCAGGTAACGGAGGATCCATTTAGGTTAAGTATATTCATACAGTAGAAAGTATTTTAAGAATATACAAAAAACGCATGGACAAACTTCACAAACACCATTTTGTGGTACCAACTGCAGGAAAAACAACAAAAAAAAAGAGGAACTTTTCCCTTCAATACTTGTCAAGGCTGCTGTAAGAACTTCAGTGCTAAATGCTCAGGTTACACATAATCCTCCAGCTGCGAGGTGACAATTAGCACCAAAATCTCTAGAAAAGCTTTCAGCTCTCAACAGGTGCCTTACCATTGTGTTCACATGTAAATCAAAATCTGGCAGAGTGAACGTCCCACCTTCTGCCACCCATCCTCTATGAAACATCTCTTATTACAGCTCCAATCAGAGAAGCTCCACTCATTTTCTCCCAAAAGATGGAACATGACTTTCACTTTTTTGTTTGAGTGCTCTTTTCTATTATCTTTGTTAATCTATCTGGCTAAGAGATCGGAAGGAAGGAAGCGGAATTGATTTGTTGCGTATTATGGGTCTATTTCTTCTTTCCTGATTGGAGAAAATAAAAGCAAATCCCTTGAGAGCCATGTAATTACATGGATGAAAAACTGACAAAAGTGAGAAGTCTTCCCTTTCTTTAGACAGTTTCAGAAATGACGGTCAAGTAAAACGACAGAGGTACATCAGGCTGTAAAATTACTGTAGTATCTGTTTTCAAGTGTCAATTTCTCCATACAAATTTCCATTACAAATTTCCTTCCCTATCAAAAATTTCAGAAATAACTTTTAGACTAAAATTTATCTTTGTGATTTAGAATATGTTCACAAAGCAGGAAGCGCAAGGTGCTTCTTACAATTCTGACTCGCACAGTTCTTAGAAGTTTTCTCATTTCCTGAGGCACTCTATACCCAGAAGGAACACTTATTAGGAAGAACCCCCCCTTACTAGCCAGTCAAGCTTTTCTGATCTACTGACAAATAATTTTTTGGCAAAATAAGCAACTTAAAACCCTGCAATTCTCAGAGCCTGAATTAATCATTTACATTGGTCACTCCAAAATTAATGCCTTCTTTTTATTTACATGGAAACTGCAACAGATAAAAAAGAGCATAATAACACCATTTGATACAGCAAATTCACAGCTACAGAACACTATTTTCCAATATAGTCACCACCATTAGCTATGCACTTTTTCCAGTGATGAATGAGCGTCTGCATGCCATGCTCGTAAAAATCCGCACCAGCGGAGATGACCCATTGTTTCACAGCTGCTATAATGGTATTATTGCTGAAAAGCACCACCCATTCCTCACTGTGCTCACACCCACTGTTTGGTCTCCATAAACTTTCAGCAAGCGCCAATAAATGGCAATGGGTGCCATTTTCTCCACACAGTGGAATTCAGTTTCTTTGAATTCCCCTTTGCTTCATACACACTTGATGTCAGATGTCATTGGGTCAGACTGCCCCTCTGCTGCTATCTGTCACGTGGCAACAAAACGTAACAGGATACTGGTGGGAAGGTTCAACTCATACTGCCATACAACCAACATCCGCCTCTGGTATCATGTGCCAACAGAATAAAAGAAGAGGCATTACTTTAGGATCAGACCTCGTATAATGAAGAAAAGGAAAATGGTTATGGGAGATATCAAATAATGCATTACAACATGATGGCACTTAAAAGTGTAAAACAATGTTGACCTTTGATCTTACTTGTTTCCATACGGAGACAAGTTTGATAATACAAACCAGATATTTCTTTGGTGAAAGTCAGCTTATAAAGTCATGTTTCCACAACACAAAGAGAAAACAGCACATAGATTAATCATGCACAATTTCCAGTCTTGCTTTCTGCTCTGTTTCTTGCAGAGCCCTTTTGCCATTCCCCTTTTTGGGCCATCCTCGTGCCTGCTCCTCCCAGTTTTTTGCTGCTTTCTGGTTTCATTCCACCTCCTGCAGACAGATTCCAGCAGTCCACACCCTGCCCTTGGCAATCAGTCACCAGTGTACTCAAGCTCCCAGGCCAGTTAGGTATCATTTATATCTATGAAAAAGGCCCATGTTGCAGAATGCTTGATATTGAACACTAGCCACACTGCTGGTACAGGTACTCAGGCAACAAGACTTCTGGGAGTTCTTCACCTGGTCAGCACTTCAGGTTTTCCTTGTAGTTCCCAGGACTCCTTCATTATTTTTTTCTTGGGTTTCTAATCTCTCTCCTCCTTCCCTTCTTGTTTCACTCTGCAGTTCTTAGCATCGCTGTCTAACTCAGCACTCAGTTCTGGATCCAGCCTTAATCCAACCACCAAACAGTAAAACAAGGCTTGGATCATTCAGCTTTGCAGACCTGGAATTAACAGCACACAGTCTGGAACTTCTGCATGACAACAAAACCTCCTGGAGCCACCAGATGTGCAACCTGTCTACTGTGATTGCTTTCTAGAGTATTTCTGTTCCAGAGAGTCTCAGATGGTATTAATCTGCCTGACTCTGATCAAGACTAATGGAGCAACAGTTACTCAGAAGGGCACCCTAAATGGTGAGAATGTACTCATTAAGCATTTCTTTTTTCCATCAATTGAATTATAATAATTAATTTCTAGTTGTGCTTTTTTTTCCCCTTGAATCTGAAGCCTTCCCTGGATCAGAAATGATGAATACCATGGGAGGGAGGTGATTAAAATATCACGCCTTCTTCGTGCAACTGTAGCTGTATAGTCATACACTACCTAGCACAGCAGTCTTTATCTCATGGTCATAACATAGAAATAGCTCCCGGTTTTGCTGCAGTTTTCTGACATTTATTTTGCAGAAGACTCTGAGAAATAACAAATCTACTGTACAGAAGCTGGTAGATAAACTACTGGAATTTTCTAAGTCAGTACACTGTGGAAACAGCCTTACGCAAAGTGAAAAGACACAGGTCTGCTGAACAAGGGACGGTTTTGGTAAAACAGATTTTGAGAAGAAATGCAGAGGGAATGGAGACAAGACAGTTTGAGAATATTAACAGAAGAAAAAACTGAGAAGAAAATGTGTCACTGACAGTTTGTGTCATTGGCAGGAATAAGTTTCTATGTTAAAAGAAGTATATTCTTACAGCCACAGCAGCTCTGGTATTGCCAGCTTCATCTAGAAGCATTTACAAGACAGTTCTACTAAATTGCAAAAAGAAATTTTCCTTATTAAAAGGAAAATTCAAATCTCAAATTTTCATGTATCAAAATTTACTCAAAATGGCCTAAACATTTAAATATAAACGGAGTATTTTTTCAATTGTCTAAGTGCAACTATTATCACTTTCAAGAGGAAAGCCTGGACTCTTTTATTCTGAGAACAGCAAGAAGGATCACAGTCATGAATGTCACTGCACTGAATTGTTTTGCTATCAAAGGTTTAGGATTCACCAGGATCCTTCAGTACTACCCAAGATTTAATTGTCTTGGTGCATACGTGCTTGTAATAAGAAGACTGCCTCTGACATAGAGATATTATTATCTAAATATGATTAAAAGCATCAAGGAAACACTGAAAATGTATTGATCATCATTGTTAAAAAATAAAAATAAAGTAATCCCAGGAAACCAGAAACCTGTTGTCGATTTTTTGTGCGAGTTAAAAAAGGAAATTAGATTTATTTTCCAGTGCTTCTGATGAGCCTCTCCAAAACATGAAGGAAGCAAAGAAAGAACTGTATCTGAAAATGCACTGAACATACGATGGAGTCATTTCCCAGAGACAAAACAATCAGGTTAAGACATTAGGAGGAAAAAGGAAGAAATCAAGAAGGGAACGAAGAGGACAAAAAGAGGTATTTTAAAGACTGAACTGAAAGAGGCACAAGGATGGCTAGGTTGCAGATATATGATTCTGGTGCTTTGCAGAAATTCAGCTGTTCTGCTGAGGAGAAAGCAGAACTGATGGATGCCGCCCAGTGTAGGATAATCCTGAAGTCAGAAAACATATGCTTTGAGTTTAATCCAACTGCAGAGTTCTGGCAAACATGCTGCATTTATAGAGGCAAATGCATCAACTTTAATTTTTTAGCAGCTGTGCTACCCTTTAATTTCTTATACCCTGAAGTGTACATTTATACCCCCTTTCCTAACCCCTAAAAGCATATTTCTTAGTCCAGACGTTCTATGTGAAGCCAACTAACAGATCTTACCCACTGGAATTTTCTTTGAGATGTACTGTTATTTTCCACTTGTTCTGCCTGTTTTCATCATAATCAAATGCACATTGAAGTGTCTTCCTAGGAAGGTTGAACCATACCAGCAAGAACCAAGACTCTCCACTTTAGTTGACAAGCCCCTCCCTAGAAATCCCAAGTCACCCCAGGTCCAGAAAAACTCCCCTCTTTCACAACACAAACTTCTCCACCCAGATCCACCAACTGTACTTTCTCCACCTAATGCATCCATACATTTCAGTGTTAAATCTAGTCCGTGTATCACAGCCGACTATCACCAGATCCAGTAAGAGACCACCACTAATTGCACTTTTCCTTTCAGCTCTCATCCAAGGGTTTTACTCACACACCTTAGATTCCTGCTCAAGAGCTCTCTCCACTGAGGCCAACCTGCCAGGCTTCTTTACAGAGTACAGCAGGAGGAAATATCTACACCTCTTCCCCAAACCCAATCAAGCCTTCACACCAATTAAGCTTATTGACACCAGATTGCATACATTCCTTCTTAATTAGGGCAAATGCTTTCTTAAAGCAAACAAACCTTTAATGTGGGAGTGTAGTGAAAGGTCCTGAAAGGTAAAATGGCAATGGCAGTCAGTTCTTGCCCAGGTGCCCAACCTTCATGAAGCCCAAAGAAGACAGATGTTGCAACAACACTTTAAAAAAAAAAAAAAAAAACAGGAAAAAAAAAAGTAAGCATTAATTTATACCTATTGTTGTCTTCTTTCCCTGGCTGCAGAAGGAGTGGGAGCCCACAACGTGCTGGCACTGGGGGAAAGGGTTTTAAGGCCACTGGGAGAACAAGAGAGGTATTTGCCTGGGATGGCAAATACAGAGAGTGTAAATACAGCTCCCCTTCCTGTCCCTTTGTCCAGGACCACTCTGTCTGCCCATGCCAAGCCCAGCCTGATGCTGCAAGGGCTGTTAGGGTGAATGTCCCATGGAGGGCTGCAGGGGAAAATTCTCCCCAGCTTGGTTTAGAAGAGGAGACTGAGTTCCTCACCACCACATACACTAGCACAAATTATCTGAGAGCCAGTACAGTCTGTTGGACCACATGTGGGGTTAGATGAGTGAAATTTCAGCTTCCTGTGCCTCAGTTTTCCATTTTACAGATGTCACTAATAATACCCCAATGTGGCAAAGGGCACTAACTGGCTTGTAGTATTCCTGATTACAGAGGCATTTCCCAAGGTCAGCCTTTGTACAAACTCACATGTTCTCAAGATCACACAGGGTCAAACTGCTGCACACACACTGCATTTACACCTGTAAATGATCCCTGCAGAAAGCACAAACCTGCAGGCCCAATTTTTTTACAACTGCTGAGCATATACAAACCTTGCTGACATGAATGTGTCTAGAAGCTCAAAGCCTCTGAATACTGGAGCCAGCTCCTAACTGGTTAAAAACCAAACGTCCCCTGGCCATTTGGACTCATCAATACAAGTGATGCCTCAGAGCATGGTCTGAGTCTTTTTAGGGAATAGATTGAACTTTCTTCTGTGGCATGTTTTCTTATGAATGCACCACACTTCTGCCCACATCCAGTACACGAAGGAAATTCACCTGGCAGAGAGAGTCGGAAATGGTTTTTGTGTGGCACGGCAAACAGGCTTCCAGAATTGCCTCACTGAGACATAAATTTCAATCTTGTTTGTTCAGAAATTACTACTGCCCAATGTTGCCAAGAAAACATGGTTCTCTGAAACATTCAAGCTCTAATTATTTATTAAGATTTTGTTGGCTCTTCTTAAACTTTGCATTCTGTTTTCATTTATCAGAATGAGCACTGGTTGGCTGGACAGTGAACTAGACTATGACCTCTGATTCACTCTTCCACCAATTCTCTTCATATCTCTTAATTGTGTTGAAATATCCAGACTTCTGCATGGTAAGTAATGTTACTGTGAAGTTAGACACTGGAAATCCTAAAGTGATTAGATTTCTGGAGGGCTGAATGAAGCACTATCTGCAAACAAAATGGATGTGGTGGTCTGAACATAGAATAAATGGTGAACTACTGGCTTCAAAACCTGGTTCTACCTTGCACTTCCATGTACAGATTTTCCTTGGAGGCATAAGGAGAAACTCTCTCTTTATTTACCTCTCAAGTTAGGGGAATAAATCCTGAATGCAACATAGGTGCTAACACTAGCAAAAAAAAGACTTTCCCTGTTCATCTCAACATATTCAACAACAGATGCCTATTGCTTTCAAAAAGATCAGTTAAAAGTCAAAAATATATATTCTGGGAACAATATTTTTAAAACAGAAAGTATTCAAGATGGAATGGTCTTGATGTTGCCTACTATAGCATGACACCGGCCAGCTCACTTTGTTTTAAATGTTTTAATAGGACTTGCTTTTGGATTTTTCTGTTATAAAATAAAATCTAAAAAAAATGAAATTGTTATAAACAAAGAGATAAAGAAGTTTTCTTAGCGCTGGTAAATTAAGGCATCACTTGTAATGCCCAAGAGGGGAAGAAATTGTATTTACTGATATTGAAACCGGAATGTCATGGAGTATTAAGAAGACCCCTGCATAGCCGCTTGACCTCAGACTGTGTGGAAATCCCTGTCCTCACAGAACAACTGGGTTACAGCCCAGCTCCTGCCTTGAGCCACTGGTAATAATGTCTTGAAAACAGACCTCAGAGCATTTTGGCCTAGAGATGGTGGAAAAGTGGCCACCATTTTGACCAACTGATCTCTAGTTATTGTACAGTGAAACAATAATTTATGCAGAAGAAAGGCAAAGATAACTGCCAAAGCAAATCATGATAAACATTTTCTGTAAAATATTCAGACATGACATATAGACAAGTACAAACCTGAAGCTCTTACATGACTTTCAAGGAAGCATCTATATGGGGAAAAAAAAAGCAGGAAACAAACAAACAAACAAAAAACAAACAGAAACCATTAGGTTTCCCATAGCAAAAGTGAAATTATCAGAGTTTTGCTCCAAACATTTAACATTGGAAGGGTTTATTTTCTCTATGTTCTGAGATTGCAGATGCGGGGTTTAGGGAAAAAACAAATATTCCATACCATTCTTTTACAATTACAAAATCTAGTCTTATTTCAGTCCTATTTTAAAAATAAAATATAAAAATATCTGTATATTGTATAAATACATACGTTGGAATAAGGATAAAAATGTTGATTTTCTTGTTCTTCAGCTTTTCATTTTCAAGCAAACAACTAAATAGCACTTGCATATGCCACAGAAGTCAGACTTTCTTTCAAAGATTAACAAGAGTTGGATCTCATTCATCATTTTCCAGAAGATTAGATCCCTAAGTTCCAGTATCACATCTTGTAGAGTTATTGATATAATGTAAAACCAAAATTTTCCATCACATCAACACCCAGTCCTGCCAAAACAGTGACCTTCTCAGCTGAAGAGTGTTAAATGATGCATGAGCATAGTTTTATACTCAGACAGATACATGAAATAAAATTATAAAATGTTTTAAGGTCATCCTGGGAAAATGGTAACTAATATGAATGGAAAGTACAGACTGATTCATTTAGGAATTATCAACTAATTTTTAATCTTTTCATGAACATAACAGAAAGAGCTGTCTGCAGAATTAGTCAGAATAAATTGTCATTATTTTCTTTTCCTACTGAAAAATATATGAGCAAGTCCACAGAACCTAAATTTGTAAGGCATCTGTCTCTCAGCCACTCCTCTGATTATAGGGTAGTGGTTTTTGACAATTAAAAAACAATAGTAACCACATGAGCTACTTATGAAGGGAAAAAAGAATAGTGATTTGGGTAAATAATAAGCCATAGAAAGAATACTTCCGATTTTCTAACTTGACAGCCCCAGCCAAGGGTACAGTAGTGACAATAATTCAAAAGTTTGATTTTTAGAAAATATTCAACAGTTCTAAGATTCCATTTTACAGCAGGAATACCATCCACTGATTTACAATACTGCTAGCATACACACGATTCAGATAGAAACAGGTAAGTAAGTACCAGGTCTTGAGGAAACAAATGAGTTACAGAATTGATAATTTGGCAGTTCTTCAGGGTTTAAGCCCTGGGTGAAATGGGAACACAAATATGCTATAATACGTAGTTTCTGGTGGTCTATATGAAATCACTCTAGCGATCTCAGAAGAGTTTCTGGTGAACAAGCCTCTGCTGTACAAAACTATACTGTTGGCTCTGAATGTGGTTTTTGCTAACAGTCTTGGCAGAGAAAACAAGACTCACTGATAAGAAGAAACTCTTATCTCCAGAGGTGGTCCTCAGGTCAGAGTTGAAGAATGTTGGCTGGATAGCATGGTGAGCATGTGCTGCCACCGCTGGCTCGAATTCTGCAATCTATTTCTTCTGTGAGCACATAATGCTCAATGACATAATCAGGACCAAGAGTATGGCTATATACAAAAAGATCCAAATACTTCATCAACAACATCAAATACTACATTACTAAGAAATAAAACTAAGTCTTCTTTTATAGTTTAAAAATATAATGTGGAAATAAGTCCTCGGACATGGATTTTTTATTACCAGTTCTTAGAAAAGGCCACTTCTTTCAGGGGAAGTTTTCTGAAACTAGTCACTGTCGTATTTCTTGTGCCTTTTTCCCAGCATCGCAGGCAGAACTCTAGCCTAGACAAAGTGAATTCATATGCCAGTGTCAGAACTCACATTCACCTGTAATATGCTTGTACCTAGAGAGCATTTTTAAGTTTGTAAATGTCAAAATTGTTTGAGCAGCAGAAAGGAAACATAGTCACCAAGCAATTGCAGACCTGATTTAATCTAGAAAAGCAGAGCAAACAAGCAAACACAAGTTCCTTTTAACCAAAGCTTGAGCCATCCAATAGAACCCTCTGAATGCCACGAAAGCAGTAGGAGCTGAAGGAGTCCAAAGCAGAAGCCACGTGTGGGAGTCTCCCCACTCAACAGTAACTAAGGTTATGGCTGAACAGAATTGCACAGAAAGCCATCAGCCATGACTTGGAGATCAGCGGTAGCAACAGTACATGAGGAATCAACTGTGTGAACACAGTTCACAAGAAAAAAAGAAGTATCCTGGTAGTCAGAAAATAATTTTGTTACTTTTCACATCCGAGGCGAGGTCACTTAGGCAAAGTATACATCATTACAGAAATTAGTAAACCTTTTAAGTCACCTGTAGAAAATCTAAACTAAAATCTTCACAATTTTTAGGCATTTGGCACTATTGTTTATCTTAGTTCTCCTTCAGTGAGTGGAAAATGACATATCACTGTGTCAATTAAGGTCAGACTTTTCAGAACAGTCTCTGAACTACTGTTTCTTCTCTCTCCAAAACCTGTTGAAACTGGTCTATCTTTCCATAAAAGGGCTGCTAGATCTGAAAATAAAACTTTAATCTTTGTAATTGTGTTAGTAGTCTAAATTTCATGACAGATTTTTAATATATTACAAGTCCTTCCAGTACTTGAAGGGAGCTTAAAAGCAGGAGGGAGAGTGACTTTTTACACAGACTGATAGTGATAGGACAAGGGGGAATGGCTTTAAGCTAAAAGAGGGGGAATTTAGGTCAGATATTAGGAAAACATTATTTACTCAGAGGGCAGTGAGGCCCTGGCACTGCTGCCCAGAGCTGTGGGTGCCCCATCCCTGGAGGTGCTCAAGGCCAGGTGGGATGTGGCCCTGGGCAGCCTGAGCTGGTGGGGGACAGCCAGCCCATGGCAGGGGGTGGGACTGAATGAGCTTTAGGGTCCCCTCCAACCTAAGCCATTCTATGATTCTATGATGATTATATAAATTAAGGACATAAAATATTTTTGTCAAATGTTGTACTTACTGCTTATATATGTATTTTTCCACTTAGAATTTTCTATAATATCTGTATCTCCTTGTGTATTCTTCTATTCAAATATTCACAACTTGATCAATGCATGTTCATTAAGTCACTTTCAAAGTAGTACATGAGTACTCTTGCAAACACCATGCTCTGTGTGTATGACAGACGCATACACATTTCTGCATGGATTTAATATATGTATATGTGAAGACATATACACTGATGGTTACAGACATGCACACCACTCTCAAGTCATTTCACTCATACAGGTAAAAACTCAGAACAAACAGCTGCAGAGCCAAGGTGTGGCCTGCTATCTGTAAGGCCCAGCCTAGATAATTTTTGCAAATTTCCTGTGTGCCTCCAGGATATTCCTGTTAATCCTACTGAAAACAAATAAACACAAATAGCCAACAGGACATTTGAGATGAGATGACCGATATTCTTTGCTATTTAAACATATGATGTTCTGCACTTAAGACAGTTCATCAGTTAACTTTTGCATACCAACATGGTAATTTGTGATCCAACTATGTAAATCCTTCTTTGTGGGCTGTTTACATCTGTACAAAATTAGCTTCCAGAGGAACAGTTTGAGCATCTCTTACAGGGAATGCCTCTTGTCTAATTAAAAATCAGACATCAAAGACAAGCAAAGACACAATTGTTTTAGACAGAGAACATAAAGTGATGATTAATCTTCTCCCTGTGCAATCTTGTTAAACGCTTACTTCACTTCTCTCTTTTGAGAACTGAATAGTTCTCAAAAACCATATGGCCTGCAGTTCTTCTTTGGGGAGAGGGGGCAGGAGGGGGTGTATATGTTGCCTAATTTTCGTTTGTCATGAAGCTGAAACCAGTGATGATGTGACTGCACCAGGTGCCTGATATTACATCATGCTACACACTATCTTGCAAAACAGTCAAGTCTGTATTTTGACTGGAGATTTTTTTTTTTTCCAGAAGATGACAACTGGATATTCTTTTCTCTCCTTCCACATACTATTTTCCATTCTAATACACAGAGGGCCATGAAATGAAAGAGAATGATGCTTAATAAACAAACAGACAAATGAATTCTCTAAAAAAAAGAATGTGAATGTCAGTCTTTCACTTAGACCTTCATGTATCAAAATCATGTTAGCAATTCTCACACTCTATACATAATATTTGTAGCTCTCAGTTTACATAAATTGCTCATTGACATAATCAGATATCTTGCATAGTGACAGGCACAAGCACAGTTCAGTGTTGGTGGAACAGGTAATATTATGTCCAAAAAAAAAAAATCACAAACCCAACTAAAGAAAAAACAGGCATTACAAAAACTACTTACTTGAAGCTCTTAAGCACACTGAGGCATCTGGCCAAAGATGAGAGGCATAGCCTTTCAGGAAAAGCAACACTTTGCTTTGATATATGGACTTGTCCCACAGGAACATTTTATTCATTACGCAGAAGTTGAGCTGAATCAATATAAATAAACAAGCCCATTTCCCTATCTGGGCATTCTTCTGCCAGATCAAAAGGGTTTTCTTTGTTTCAGGTGAAATCCCTTCCAAAGCAATATGCCCAGATAACAGTGTTTACTTGAATAATTTTACCATTTATGCTGTTTTACATTCCCAGTCTAGTCAAAACAAAGTGAGATTCAAGATCAATCTGTTGCTATTGGACTGTGACATCAGACAGGCACTTGCACAGGACATTTCATCTTACCAAGACTCTGTATGCCAGCCATCTCTCTCACAGCGTCATCATCTCTGTCTTTCCCCTCTTGCTAAACAGAGAACCTAGACAAATTATTTATATATACATGTAGTTGTTTGTTTTTTATATAAAACTCATGTTATTTGTCTCATCGCATTTTAAACTAGCTGTGGGACCTAGGGAAAGCAGTTCTTCTATGAAAAAAGGTTTCAGGTGGACACCAGAAACTACAGCCAAAGTGCTGGGGAACTTCTGCTTGTAACTAAAAACTCTTGGCCCTTTCAATTTACAGATTATGTTACAGATTTTTGTTAAATTCTTAGTCATTGTATATTCTGCATCAAGGCCTATACAGAAGTTATTGTTTGGATGCACTTTTTGTTCTCTTGGTCTCCTTCACATCAAACAATTGACTAAGTGCCTAAATTATACCCAAGCCCAAACATTTTTGTAAGCCAGTGTTTTTTGTCACAATACTTACACTGATTTTTTACCGTTCTTTTTATGTCATGTCTTGAAATTAAGACACTCTCTTGTTCTAAATCATTAATTAAACTCTTAGCCCTACTGAACATCTTTACTGAAACCAACTTTCAAGGGACTATGCAGTCGCAGTATAATGTTTAACTGTGAAATCTGGGACTGTGGAGCCGTGATAGACAAAGTTGCACAGTAAGTTTGACCCTAAATTGCAAGCCATGATAGATAAAAATAAATCCTCTCTCTCTTTTTTTTTCTTTTTTTTCCTCAATTTCTTTCCTCCTTTTACTTATTTTTCAGGTTTATAATGACCTGCATCATACATAAAAACAGATTATTCTACTTCTTCACAAATGTTACTGGATTTGTACTGTGCTATTATTAGAAGAGAAAGACTGATTTCAGGACTTTCCAAACACCATCAAAAACTGAACGAAGCCCAAGCTCTGTGAAATACAATAAATTAAGAATAAATGAATGAAATTAAAATATACGTAGCAAAATGCAGTATTATAAAAATTAAAGGTTTACATGAACAATTTATGATCAAAGGTTTCTAACTTGGTATGCAGAAAAACCCTGCTCTGTGGTTGAACATTATAGCTCTGCTATTGTTCTCACCCCAGCACTGGTCAAAGAAGTAGCATAGCAAATCAATTAATGTTCTACCTGCCTCCTTCACTAATTAGAGATTCAGTCTTTCTGCCTCTTTTTCTTTGTTCTTGCTATTTGAAACGCGAAGATTGAGGTAACAGCTCTCAAACTTTTCCAGAGTGTTTCCTTTTTAAGCCTTACCTTCCCTGACAAATATGGATTTTGTTGAGGTGAAAGAGCATTAGAAAATCTTCCCATCTCTGCTGCTTTTTATTTATTTTTATTTACTCCTTATAAACACAATCCATGTCGCTTCAACAAAAGTTTCTCCTTATTACCTTTCCTCCAATTCCAGTTCCAAAAATATTCAGATAGTCCAGAATATAAAACCTAATTAGTAATGCTCCTCTGTGTTGTTCCAGGAAATAGATATACTACCCACGTCCCATCAGCATCTCTGTTTTTTTTAATCATCTTTCACATATAAACCAGAATCGCCTTTCTTTATTTTCCATGAAAGAAATTCTACGGTACATGTGCTTGAATTCACACTTGCCCTTTTAGATGCTTGTTTTCTCCTCTCCCTCCTCATTGTTCCCCTTTTAACAGCTAAGACTATTACATTCCATCATTACTATTTGGCTTCCTATACTTCTTCTACCTTAAAACTGAACATAGGAATCCAGGATAAATTTTCGTTTGTCATCAGTGGGCTGCACATCTGATCGTGTGGAGAGTGGTGCAAAGCGTTTTCCACCAAGGCAAGCAGCGGCTGGAACCAGCCCTCTTAGAAGCTATCTGTTTCAGTCCCATGGACTGAACTGCAGCTTCTTTCTCCATTCTCCTCTACCCTTCATGTGAGCAAGCAGGCCAACTAGAATTGAAGATCTCAAAATCTGGAGATGTTTTGCACCAAAACTAAGTATGAATTTCAGATCTCACCCAGCATCTGAATAAAGCATATACACAATGTCTGCGTAAAGCACATACACAACAATTTCTAATCAATCCAAATTATTCTCAGAGTACCAAGACTATATTCTAGCAAAACTTCAAAATTTTTATTTTCCTTTTACTCTTCTTTTGTTTCAGACACATGGATCATCCACTAGTAATAGATAAGCAATTACATATCTCAGCACAATCAGCAAATTTTAGGCACTGCGTGCCCTCAGAATCATGAATTTCTCTATTGCCTTTACAAATACAGCTGAGGAAGAAAGTTAGTAGGCAGCAGTGGTCAGGTCTGCACATCACATATTAAAAATAATATTATCTGCTTTGAGATGTACCCACAGAACTGTCCTTCTCCATCATCACTTACATTCTGGTGTCTATTTTATTGATTGGAACCCTGGAAATTCAATATTCCTCTCTATAACAGAACATCATAGTCCCTCAAAATGTTTCACAATGAAAGAAGGTATGCAAGAACAAAATGTTGTATTTGCCAAAATTCTATGTTTCCTCGCATGCAAGATGTCGTCAGATGGATCTGCCTACTTGCCTCTTTCCATGCCAGGACATGGAAGTATGGGCATGCTCATTTTCGTTGAATTCATCTTTAATGTCAAGAGAATCATTAGTCACTACCAGCTGATTTCATTGGCTTCATGAAAAGGTGACTTACCTATTCTTAAAATCAAACCCTAGTCATTTTCTTTCAAATATGTTTCCAACACTAGAGCACAGGGATCTAATCCAATCTAATTATCAAACAAACACATTTTTGTTTCCATTACACAATTACACATTCCATTACACAACTTTTTTGTGTGCAAGATACGCATTTGTTCTTTGTTGATACAACTTCCTAGACAAGCAGAGTATTTGCATATGTACACAATCAAACGCAACACAGGACTGAACCTTGCACATGCATGTATGGCACACAAGTAAGGACTTGTCTGCACTTGTTTGCATTGAAAACTCTTCTGGAGCGATGCAGAGAGTGACTACACCAAAGTAAATTCCTAAGTGTAAAAACTCTAGAAGATCCAGTAGGAGTGCTTTTCCAGGAATTCTGATTTTGGAAGGGTTAATCCAGTACTTCATTATTCTTTGACCAAAGTACTTACGAACCATATCCAGATTAGCTCTGTACACTTCTAGCATTCACTGAAGCCAGTGGGAGTCATGGCTTCTTCCAAGACCGAGCCGTACACACATAAACTAAGTTAAAATATATTGTTTACATACTGCAAACCTAATAATTCACAGAATCCCTGGCATCATACCACAGGATTTTCCCTCAGACACAGCCACTTCTTCTCCAGATCAAGTTTTTCACGTCTTGGTAGCAGTTGACCCCAGAACCATTTTCAGACATAAGTCAGTGTTTTCTTAACCTGCCAGTGCCCTACTGTAAGCACGTTCATCATGCAGCTG
>JANHGO010002233.1:0-30824 GCA_024606505.1 Aquila spilogaster
AGCAGCAAATTTTGAAAACCATGCTGCTAGACTGGGAGCAACAGCAGAAAAAGCAGCTGCAGTTGGAACTGCTAATAGAACTACTGTGGAAGGCATTCAGGCTACAGTGAAATCAGCAAGGGAGCTTACCCCACAGGTTTGCTTTCTTACTCTCACAATTCTGTTATAAAGATTGGAAAGGACTTGTGTGGAACTCTCCATATGCTTCTGCTATCAGAGTAAGATCTTAATGGCAGCAAAGAACATAGTGCTGACGTTCTGGAAAGGGAAATGGCAAAGACTTGTGCATATCCCTCCAGGTAGGACAAAGTGATTAAATGCTATGTCTTAGGCTTCAATTTTTGGGCAGAAGCATTAGTAACTTAACTTGAAATAGTTACTCTAAGGCTTAATAAAATAAGTAGAAAAAGTGCTTCTTAAATCATTTTACTTTCTGAATTAAACTTTTATCTAGAACTTGTTTATTATTGAGTCTGTCAAGTATTGTACTTCAGTGCTGTCAAGAGTCATTTGTAAATGATAAAACATTTTTTTGGTGTATAAGCAAGTAATTGAGAGAAGAAGTATTTGTATCAACAAATTTCAGGAGCATTGTAAATCTTTAAGCAGATAGATGAACTGGAATTACAAGTGAGCTGTACATTCAGTACTAAAACAAATGCGTTTTCAGGAATGTGTATGATATCTTTTAAATACTGATATTTTCATAATTAAAACCACTTTCTATTGGCAGGTAGTATCAGCTGCTCGAATCCTCCTGAGAAATCCTGGAAATCAGGCTGCTTATGAGCATTTTGAGACAATGAAAAACCAATGGATTGATAATGTGGAAAAGATGACAGGTAAAAGTAGGCTTTCTTGTTGAAGATGGTACTTGTACTTACCTACCTGGTATGGTGTTTTATCCTTTCTGTTTGGGTTGAGGATACATGTATGGGAGTAATCAGTGAGCAAAAATAAATTCATTGAGAGGAGTGGAAATGTGCTCTCTGACTCCAGAAATGTGCATGTGCAACACGCTACAGCATAAATAAAATAGCTTGCTTCATAGATGCTGATTTTGAGAAGTGACAGGGAGTAAGTTAGGCTTTAGTCCTTTCCTAGGAAAAGCAGGATACTTTCTGCACTTCTAGCAGCAATATATCACTGTAGCAAACTGAGGATTTTCTTACTACATGATCTTGGTATGTTGAATGAGGACAGATAATTGAGGGGCAGGGGAAGAAAGCATGTTCAAAGCTGTTATATCTTGATGAAAGGAGTGAATAAAAGGAAGCTCCTAATCTCCTGTGTCGTCCTGAAATTTTTAAGTGTCTCAGTCCTGAAGTGTAGATCCTTGCATTGTGCTGCTAACAAAATATTTGGTCCTGAATGTATACTGTACCCTTGTCATCTCCATAATTAACTTCTGAAAATTTAAGATCTTACTGCTTTATCACTACATGTCACTCTTAAGTTAAAACACAACCAGAGGAATCTTTCCTTTTGTGTGAACAAGAGAAGTAGGAAATTACTGAATGTATGTAAAGAAATTTGGAAGGAGGGTAATGCTACTGTGTATACTATATAAGTCATTTCTTCATAAAAGCAGCATTCCACAATAGATGAGCAAGAATTTCGGGTATTATTAGTGGGAGCAAGCCTGACCACAGTTACAGTGCTAGAGGTATCATATAATCAAAAGTGCAAGAACAGTGAAATGTTTGGTCTGATTTTTCATGCCCTCTTCTGCTCTTCCCCACCCCTCATTTTGGAATGGTTACTTTTCTGGTCGTAAACAGTCTCGGAAATACCAGATATCTCTTTCCAGAGGTGAAATTGGACTATTAATGTTTTAAACATTTATTCTAGGGCTAGTGGATGAAGCCATTGATACCAAGTCTCTGTTGGATGCATCAGAAGAGGCTATTAAGAAAGATCTTGATAAATGTAAAGTTGCAATGGCCAATATGCAACCTCAAATGCTGGTAGCTGGTGCCACCAGCATTGCTAGACGGGCAAACCGCATCCTACTCGTGGCAAAACGGGAAGTTGAAAATTCGGAAGACCCTAAATTCCGGGAGGCTGTTAAAGCAGCTTCTGATGAGCTAAGCAAAACTATATCACCGATGGTAATGGATGCTAAAGCTGTGGCAGGAAATATCTCTGACCCTGGTAAGGATTCAGTCTGCTGATTTCAGATGTATTTTTTACTGGTGGAAGATGATGTGAATTAGTGCTTGTTTTGTCTTGTACAGCTGTGTATCTCCTATTATGGAAATTCTTTATGCTTAAATTCCAGACTGGTGAGATCAACATCACACCATTAACTGCTGGATCCTGCTCTTTTTAAATGCAATCAAAGACCTCTGCCATGTTCAAGGGAAAAGGATTCAGCATTCTTCTAGTTGATAACATGATTTCATGATCTTTGTCAGAAACAAGTATTTCTTACTATTATCAATATATATGTACTTGAAGTCAGTACATACATAAGGAAAATATTACATAATGCCTTGTATTCTGATAGTTGATTGGGGAATTACTTCGGCTATTGATAGTTACTATTAATCAGCCTAAGCTTTATTTTATGTGTTTTATAAATATGATACTGAAATTACAAACATGAAAATCAAGTATAAACGTTTTGGTAGTTTTTAAAAGTTGTTCATTTCTTAGATATATCTGTGTACTCCGTGTAGTACCTTTATAGAAGTATATTTTTGGCTGGCGTTGCAGTTCTAAATACTATAGAATGCTATTAATCTGGGAATGGGATTTTCATTCAGGTTTGCAGAAGAGTTTCTTGGATTCTGGATACAGGATTCTGGGAGCTGTGGCCAAAGTCAGAGAAGCCTTCCAGCCTCAGGAACCAGATTTTCCCCCTCCTCCTCCTGACCTTGAGCAGCTTCATGTAAGTGCCACAAAATCTGCAGTACTCCATTGTCACTGACAAAGTGTGGGTTGCACGATGAAATTTCTTAGAAATAAAACACATCAGCTGGCCAGCCACATATACACGTAGCCAGAAGTCTTAAAACAAACAAACAAAAAAAAGCAAAAAAAAAAAAAACAACAACTAATCCAAAGTTTGAGTGGAGATATTAGATATTAGAACATGGTGTTTCCTTAGACACTTGAAAAACTGAAAGAAAGTATGAGCTTATGCCATCTTGTCTTGCCATGACACCATCCAGTGCTTAATCTTTATACTCTTTCATTGCGCTGAACAAGATTTCTACCTTCCTTAGCTGACTGATGAGCTTGCTCCTCCAAAACCACCACTTCCGGAAGGTGAGGTTCCCCCACCCAGACCACCACCCCCTGAAGAGAAGGATGAGGAGTTCCCAGAGCAGAAAGCAGGAGAAGCTATTAATCAGCCCATGATGATGGCTGCTAGGCAGTTGCATGATGAGGCTCGGAAATGGTCTAGCAAGGTAAGAAAACGTTACGTGTATCCTGTGCAAAAAATATTTCTTTTGGATCACTGTGTTAGTTTGGTCCAATGTCAGTTGCCTCAGCGCAGAGAATAGTCTTGATAGACCAAATAGTAAAAACATTGCAGTTGGAGGAAGAATTGGAAACCCTTACACATTCAGAGTGAGCTAGGCACAACTGGCCTAATACTTGTGAATCACAGAATCATAGAATGATAGATGATAAAATGCTTATTGTCATAGCTCTGTGAACACCAATGTGTTAAATGCAAATACAACTTAATTTTAAAAGCTATGTTTTTCTTCTGGCAGTAGCTGAGAACTTGAGAGTAGCAGCCTTCTGCAGGCATAACTTTATGGTCAAAATTTTGCTTTTAAGACCTCTACTTTTTTTCTTCCACCCAACTACGTGGTGAATGGGAGGATAATCTTTGATTTTTATGGAATCAACTTCAACTGAATATGCATAAAGAACATAATGTTCTGAAAGTATAGATAAAAAAAAATCCTGCAAAATTGTTTAAGCCTTTTTCTTAAAATGAAATGCTCTTACTTTGCCGGTACTTCTGGCTATACCACATACGTTTTTACATTATTAAGGGGTTAGACTGTAACATACTAGTGGTCTCAGAAGGTAGTTTTGAGTCTGAAAATAATTTCAGCTTTCTAAGTGTTCTGAAGTTGCAATCCCCCAGTGGGTAACCTAACAATATATAGTAAGTTTAAAAAACCCACCAAAAAAACCCACCACTTGTTATATGCTAAATCATGTGTATACGCAAACTACAGTATGTAGAAATTAAAGAATGCATCTATTAAAATATCTATATATAAAAACAAGGCAGCAGACCAAAGAACTTGCTGCTGATTATGAAAGAGCTCTAAGTTTAGTGCCTTTAGATGATGAAACTATTTTTGTTGCTGTTGCCAGTTGAGACCAACAAAACCAGTAAGGTAGCCTAACATTTGTCCGTCTCATACTTTTTAAATGTCCCTTTTAGCAATAGAGTTACTTGGCTGGTGTGTTTTGGGGAAGGAGATAGTGGCACTCCTATTGGCACTATTTGTCAATAACAACTTGGCACATGCAGTCCAAGTTTTTAAATATTTTTGCAAGTAGTTATAAAGGGCCAGAAAGTTAGAATTTTAAAAACATATTTATAGCTTAAGCCACTTCCTTATTGGGTAGAAGAGGGATTGATGGACACTGCTGCTAAGGAATATAGGTTGGACTTGGAAAGACAGATGTCTTGCCTCGTGCTAAATGGCAGAAGACTGTCAACTGCCTTCTGCTCCATTGTCCATTTACATTGGCTCACTGATGGTTCAGGCTTATGGGAGGGGAAGTAGGTAATCTTCAAAAGCATCTGGTAGCATTCTTCACTCCTGTAAGATGTGAAGTTCGTTTCTTCTTCTCCTTCCCAAAAACTCCTTTTCACGGAGGGGATTTCAGGCTTCTGCATACTTGTTCTCTCATAGAGCACAAACTAAACACTATCTATTGCTTTAGATTCCATTGCCATTCTGCTGCTTTTGATTAAAGGAGAGAATGAAGTTCTATTTGTTTAGTTAGGCTCCTGTGTCAAAACTACCTTAAAAATGCAGGATATTTGGAAGCTTTCCACTGGTTTGATACTTAGATTTAAGTCATCAAAGTTGAGCCAGTTTAGCAATATGCAGGTGTTAAAACTTGTTCCTTCCAAAACTTCTGCTTGTTTCTGCTGGTGTAGGTGTCTTTGGATAAAAAATTAGATCTCAAGCAAAACTCAGTTGCAAATGTGTAGGCTTTGGTAAGGGTTGTTTGTTTTGTATAACACACAGTCAAATGAATGAAGTTAGTAAATGTGTTGAATATCTTTTTTATTGAAATACTGCTGTATTATAAATGCCTGTACTGTTACACTGCTGTTACCTCATCTTTGATCTACTTTTAATGGAATATATTTGCTTAGATCATCTTTATTTTAAAAGGTAATGGATACAACATATTGTGGCAAAACAGTATCATATGCTTCATAATCCTCTTAATTTACTAATTCTGTTTCAGTCTCTTTTTTAAGAACTGTAATATTAATGTCATTCATAACATTCAGCATCATCTCTTCTTTTCATAACCTGACTTTGTTCATTTTCACGTTACCTGCGGTACTTCACTTTTCCATTCTGTACTCCACCTTTTTCTCTTGACAGCCACATAGTGTGTTTTTTTTCTGTGGTCCTACTGCTACCTCTTACTTACATCTATGTGAAAGAGCTTTCTTACATGCTTTCTGTCTACACAAATGCCACAGTCATTAGCTGCTGTGCCTGCTTCTAGCCAGTGAAATGGCTTTCATTAAAAAAGAAAATCCATTCATTTCACCATTGTCTTGCCAGAAAAATGTTGTTTTGACAATCAGCCTCTGTGTGTAGAAGCTGTATGCTGAATTGAAAAATGTTGCTGCATCTTTGAATTGTTACTTCTTAATTTTTTTGGTAACTTTAATACACAGGTGAAATGTTTGTTTCCTTCTGCTAATCTTTTATTCCTTCCCCTCCTCCCTCTGACCTGATCCTAGAGCTGTCCTATCAGATACGGAGAGACCAAGAGGATGTTTTGGTCACTAAAACAGCTCAGTTCATGCTCTTCTACCAAATTCTGCTTCTCGTACTAACTGTCCCCTGTTTCTCCACCCTTGCTGCCACCTGCAAAGCCTGTGACTGTGATTAATGAAGCGGCTGAGGCTGGTGTAGATATAGATGAGGAGGATGATGCAGATGTTGAATTCAGTCTCCCCTCTGACATTGAAGATGATTACGAGCCTGAGCTGCTGTTAATGCCAACCAATCAGCCTGTTAACCAGCCCATTCTGGCTGCTGCTCAGTCTCTGCATCGGGAAGCAACCAAGTGGTCTAGTAAGGTACTCCTGAGTCTCCCCTGGGGACTGATCTGTGTGCATCCAGCCATTTGGAACGCTGACACATTTGCATCACTCTTGATCCCTGCTGGGTCCCGTCATTCTGAATGAAAACATTTGCCTGCACTTCATCTTAAGGACTGAGAGTGGCTTCACAAGTTTGCTAGATCTGTCTGTCAGTGCCAGACTGAAGCTTGATTTTGGGTCACTTATTAATATTAAAAGGCTTCCTCTCTCTTTGCATCTGCCTGTCCTTCTTTGTTACAACAGTTCTCAAATTGTAAACAGGGCTTATCTTTCCTCCTTCCTTTTCTTTTTACATTAATTTGGGCTACCTAGGAAGCCATCGTTCATGGTTTCTTAATGACTTCCGGATACAGCAGCCTGTACAGCATTCAAGAAGTCATTTAACTTGTCTGTTGTTGTGCTTTGCCTCCATTGGTGCCGTCAATTAAAATACCTTCAAACAAGGAATGGCTTTGTATGGCAGTGTTTACTGAAGAGGACTGACTTGTCTGCTGGCTTGCATTTGGCTGTATTGCAAATTCTGCTTTTGAGAGATTCTTTTATGAAGAAGCTGCACTGAATGCTGTTATCTGCTGAATTGTTTGTTTGAAACCAATGGACATCTAACACGGGGTTCAGATATTCACAAGTAGCCTGTTTCTTCTGTCTGAGCACAAATGTTTGCAAGACTTGTCACTTTTTATAGCATGCCACAAAAAGAAAGGTTGGTGTTCCGTAACAAACAAAGCTTAGGGATGCGTGTGTATATATGTATGTATAGATATACAAACCTATTTTTAATAAAAAGGGCTTTAAAATGTTCTTGTCCTTTTCAGATTCTGATGCTTGGATAACTTGTTAGAGGGCTTCGTAAATGACACTGGTCCTAATTTCTTGATCCTCCTGCGTGAAAACATGGAAAAGCTTTGTGTTATGTCACTTGCATCCTAACTGGTTATACTAGCAAACAGTTTAGATATTAGGTCACGGTAACGAATAGTTTGGCTTTTTGTGTCACCGTATCTGTGCCGTATTTAATGACGTGTTTCAGATATCTTCTTGAATTGACAAGTAGTGAGTCATGGAAGTATGTGCAAAGGACAGAGAAAACAGTTGGGTTCTCACTGTGTACTTCTTGCTCTGGTCTTCATTGCTCATTCATTGTGAAATTGCACTGAGGAATGTGTGTGCTGATACTTAAAAACACTGTGCTAATATTTCCTCCACACAGTAGGAATGCGTCATGGCACTCAGAATTTCACATTTGTCTAACAACTTCTCATGAAGGTGAATCTAAATGTACTAACAGACTATTAACAATTGATAACTTTGGACTGCTTTATTCTTGCACTAGGTTTCTCTCTGGAACAGTGTATGAGAAATGTTTTTGCTTTGGTTTATTTTTGGTATTTAATTCCCACTTTGCAAATATTAGAAGTATTTTTGTGACTTATTTTGATATAATTAACACAAAATCTGAATTTTAATGATAATACCAGATTATCTTCTAAACTACAAGTTATTCTCTCCCAGAAGCTTTATTTTAAAGGGAGAGAGTTATTAATAAAAAAGCAATAACTGTTTTCAAGAAATAAGTTGGAAAAATCCAGCAGTAATATTACATCTCATTTCCACACTAACTGTGACAAACCTTTGTTACAAATTGTCTTCCACTTACTCGCCAACAATATAGCAAGGTAGCAGCACAGATATACTTTAGCAGCTTCAGTTTCAGATGCCACTGAAAACTCTATGCTCAACTGTGTAACCAAATTGGTACTATTTTGTTTAACAAGGTACTTAGAACACTTAGAAAAGAACTACCTTGCTCCCCTTATTAAGAGATCTGGAATTTCAAATGCTAATAACATGCTTTATCTTGAAATATAACCAGCAGAGCAGAAACTCCTATTCCATGGACAAACTAACACTTCATCACTTCATTTTTTTCCAGTTTTGAAGCAAACTTTTTCCCGAGTCTTAGGAAGAAAAGTATGCCATAAATAGATAATCAGTGCAGAATCTTTCCTGTTCCTTGAGGAAACCTCTTCTGTGTTCACAATGGTTCTTCCGTCCTTGACTTCCTGAAAGGGTTGCTACCAGAGTGTAGGCTGCTCAGGTGTGACTTCTGGGAAGCTGCCTTCCTGCCATGAAAACTGACTGGTGCTGTTCTCTTCAGGGTAACGACATCATTGCTGCTGCGAAACGAATGGCGCTGCTCATGGCAGAGATGTCACGTCTGGTGCGAGGAGGCAGTGGAAACAAGCGTGCCCTCATTCAGTGTGCGAAAGATATTGCTAAGGCATCGGATGAAGTCACTCGATTGGCCAAAGAGGTGGCCAAGCAATGCACTGATAAACGCATTAGGACAAACCTCTTACAGGTAATGAATTAACTTGTAAACACCTTTATATACTTCATTCTTCTCGTACCATCTGCGAGCAGAGGAGGTGTTGCAGTAAAATACAAGCGTCTTCACTTGGCTTGTAAAGTTCTGTCAAGTTGCAAGTGTGTTTTCAGATGCCATAGTGGTGCATATTTTGTAAAGTCAGGATCGGTTTACAGATGAGTGAGGGATGTTAGTGCTTGAGAGGCTTTGAAAAATGCTGTGTTAGGAGCACTGCTCTCTCCCAGTTCTGCATCGCTTTGTGTTTCGTCTACTCATTCCTATTGTGTCAAAGAATAGCAGCAGAAATGTAACACTGCATAGTTTTTTTTCCTGTCTCAGACAGACACATAAACATCCTTCCATTACCAGGTCTGGGTAAAACACCTGAGGAATATCTAGAGGAAGAGAGAATGTACTTCTCCAGAAAAATTCTCAGAGCAACTAAAATAAGATGTTATCTTACCAGTATTTGTCTGAAAGTCTTGAAAGTTATAGGGTCCCCTCTGTGCTTATTTATGGAATAGTAAAGGAAAACCAAAGAATTAATCTAAAGGGAAGAAGAAGTGTATTGGTTGAATTTACAGCGTGAAACACTTTTTATCCATATTCTTTAGGTCTGTGAGCGAATCCCAACCATCAGTACACAACTCAAAATTCTTTCCACCGTTAAAGCTACCATGCTGGGCAGGACGAACATCAGTGATGAAGAATCAGAACAGGTAAGAGGTGTAAAAGTTGATGGGAGGAGGAGCTGTTGATCAGTGTTATGGGGAAAAAGAAACAGCACAAACAGCGGATGTGCTCTGAGAACTCAATGTTTTGAAGCTTTCCTCAGGTGCTTAGTAAGGAAAACTTAACACGTTGCTTGCTGTTTCAAAAGCTACAGTTAAATAAAGGAACACTGGTCCTCCCCGAACAAAACGATTGGTCTGGTTCGAATCTGTAGACAAACGATTTATTAATCACCTTTCCTTCCAGAAGTGAGTTAGCAAAGAACTTTTAGCTGAAACTACAGCGAGCTTAATGCTGAAGGAGTAATGGCGCCCCCTAGTGGATTGTGGTGAAAATATTTCTCGGCATCATCTTGAGTATTTATTTTACAATTGTGTTGGCTTCCAAATGCATGTTTTTTTTCAGTTGGAATCCTGCATTTTTTGGCTTCTGAGAGATTATTCAGCTTTGAAAGATTGAGCTTTTATTCAGACTTCCAATGCCTAGTGACAAACAGGAAAGTACTGTTGGGAGTCAACTATCACTTGAGTAGTAGTACAATTTACTTTGCAGCAGTAGACTGCCTTAAAAAGGCTGTACAGGGGGAATTACTGTGCACAGTGGGTTTCCATCCCACTGTTATGAACATATTATTTCCTAATACGTTTATTTATTTTTTTTCAGGCAACTGAGATGTTGGTTCATAATGCCCAGAACCTCATGCAGTCTGTAAAGGAAACTGTGAGAGAAGCTGAAGCAGCATCCATTAAGATAAGAACAGATGCTGGATTCACTCTGCGCTGGGTCAGAAAGACCCCATGGTATCAGTAAACACCACATAAGCATTGTCTTCTGTAACATAAAATGCCTTTTTTTGGAAGTGGAAGAGATTTATTAACAGCAAAAGGTGCTGTACACATAAGCTTAAAATTAGCTTATGCTAATGCCCCATTCTAAGGGTATGAATTATACGAGAATGCATTTAAATATCTTTGGAACTTGTTTGATATCAAACACCTCAAAATTCTTTCCGATAATAGACAGTTCTTATCTTTTTTTTATCTTTTGAAGGTTTTCTGAAATCTGTAATCCCAGAAGCACATTTCATTTATGCACTGCATATTCCAGTAGTTTCCATATGATGGTATAATATGTAGACCTCACTTAAAGTTTGTGTTGAGAGTCTGGGACACTATCAGTGTTAGTTGGCAGTGATTTAGGGAAATCTTTGGTGTATAAACGCTCCTCTTTTCAGCAGGCTTTTAATTGGCTCTTTAAATGGTTCAGAAGTGGTAGAAGGTTTGGATTTTTTAAAAAGGAAAAGAAGGGATGGAAGGGGGCAAGCAGTTGTAAAATGAAGATTAAAATCCCATTGCTGAAATGATTTTTTTTTAACGTTCTTATTGATTTTTGTTTGGCAACAGTACTTGCACAAAAACTGGAGCTGCGTGTCACCCTGCTGTTACCCTGTAGGTAGCATTTCAGAACTTTTGTACTGTACCGAGATGCTTCTGGTGAATGTCAGCGGCACACTGTTGTCAGCTGGAGGCCTTAACTTGTGCAACTCTCCTTCTTGCTCTATTTAGTGATGTATTGAGCTGAAAAATCCTGGTTCTTTGAATCTAGCTATGTGTCCAGAACCAGGAAATATCACACGCTGGCTCCTTCCTTTTGAAAAGCAGTATGAGCACAAGGCACGTGTCGTTATTATTTTCACTCTTCTTTCCATCTCATGTTATTCTAGCCACTCGAGATGGAAATGAAAAGATAAAGAATATTACCTGCAGATGTTCTGACTCACTGCTCTTGCTTCCAACAGTGCAGTAGCATTGTTTAAGCTTTCTGAAACCCAAGTGCTACAGAGATGGGAAGCTCCTCAGGTAGCTTGATGGCTGCCAGCGAGCAGCAGTTCCTAATGCTCAGTGTCCCCAGGTATTTGTATGGATTTTATCATAGTTGGAGTTAGGAAGTTTAAAAGCTTTTTCAAGTCTTAGTAAATTGAACCATGTGTTACTTCTCCTTTTGTAGGCAAAACGCACTCTGGATAAAATAAGCTTCAAATATTTTTACCCTTATATAATCTAACATGCCTTCCTATATGTAGTTTTTGTTTATTGCTCCATAGTCTCTTTTGGCATTTGGAATTATTGTTTTAGAATGGGTCGCTGTACTTTTGCAAGGAGCACTTGCAGACTTCTGCCCAAATCAGCACGGACCTCATGAGACCCTATTCATTTTCATTTGCTGGTAATTGTTGCACGACCTTTATTGAAGTGGCCTTGTCAGACTGAGCAGATGTTCTACAGCTTAAAGAGAGAGAGAATAGTCAGCTGCTCTGACTATTGTAACACCCTACACTTGGACTTGCTCCCCCCACCCCTCCACTGCACTGTTGTCTAAAAAGGGAAGTTAAACTGATTCTAATGCATCTGCCTCAAACTGACCTTAGCAAGAGAAAGCATGTGTTGGTCTTCAATTCGTTCCCAGTGCCTGGGTGTTATGAAACACATGGTACTTAGGATCTTTCCTTGGTATTCTCTTCCTGTAATTACCTGGGACAGGAAGAGTAAGGAAGAGGTGCCAGAGCCTTAACCTGAATGTCTTGCTTTTGGTTGGTTTACACCAGATCTTTAATGTAACTGTAATGTAGTAATTTCTATTTAATAGTAAATAACACTGAATAGGTAGGGGTAATTTTAAAGGGATTTTCTAAATAGTCTTCCTGCATTTCAATACTCCTCACATTCTCACCCTTTACCCTCATTCAAGCTTCTCTAAGAGATTTTTTTAGCATCAGTGTTTAGTTGCTTGACTGATATTAATGCAATATTACTAATGCCTTTAATACATAATTGTTTATGCCAAAGATCACTTTTTGTTTGAGTAATGTTTGCGGGAGAGTTACAAATCGTGGTTGCCTTTGCTATTCTTCCAGAATGTTTGCTGTAGGTTCTTGAATTGTTTTGTAGAAGCTGAGATACTGGTTCACCTTATGCAGTTACTGGGTTTTTTTGAACACTATCAGTCTTCAGACCTGAAATGCAGCAAAAATTGGAAAAAGACCATGAATGTCACTTAGAAATGTTTTACCACTATACAACGTTGTTTATAAACCAAAATGTGTTTATGTATAGTCTAACGTTTTCAACCTTATTCTTTGGTTTCGTTAAAACAATAAAAATGCATTTGTACAAATGTCCGCCTGTGGGTATTAAAGGTAAAGGAACGGTGCTCGTATTGTAGCAGCAAAAAGAGCAAAGGGTACAGCAGCAGAAATACTAAAGCAAAATAATGTTTTTTTTCTGAGCAGAAAAGGTGCAGTTTCTGGAACAGGATTAAAACCAGTTGGTTTTGTCTTGATTGCCAGTAAAAGTGCAGCTGAAAGAACTTAGTAGGAGCTGTGCCCAGTGGGAGAAAATGGGACTTGTTGCAGGGGCCTGATCTGAGGCCACCTGTCCCAGTAGTGCTGTCTGAGGCCCCCTACATTGGAAATGGCATTTGCCTGATGCTGTCAGTACAGGAAGAGCTGCAGCTTTGGCCAGCACTTCATCCAAGCTGAATTCTAATTGGCAAAGTAGAAATTGAGTGCAAAGGCAATTGCATGGAATTACAGTCCTGTTTGTGGCACAGAACCCCTCACCACCTTTCATAAAATGCTTCTGTGTCAAAATTTCTCCCAGAATGCACACATAATGACTTTGCAGAACCAACACTTCTTGGTGATGTCAGACTGAGCGGAGCCCGGCAGTGCCAGAAGGCAGCTAGGACTTAGTGACAGTAGATACAAGACCGATTAGAACTCGGTTAACAGAGCTCTCTGTGGCTGAAGAACGTTGAGAACCTGTGAGACGGTCACCTTTGGCAGCACTCCCAGAGCTGGACAGCCGCAGAAGGGCGGAGCGAGAGCTGGCACTACATGCACCCCAGTGACATCCTTCTATTTCTTAAGCTATACTGTCCATACCACTGGTGCTGGTACAGGTAACTTTAGAAGGGAGAATATGAACACAGTCCCCACTACTGAAAATTGTGCAGTTGACTTTCCCGTGTTTGGGGACATGGAGGGAGTCAGCACAACAAAAAACATTTCCCTGAGGAACACCATTTCTTGGTGCTCAGGGCCCTCTCCTCCTGGCTCAGTGCTACTGCTGACACTGACTTTGGTGCTGTGCTGTGAAGTGTGGATCAAAGGGCTTTAAGAGACAGGAGTGCTGTGTGTCATCACAGAAGGTAAATGCTGGTGCTGGAGGGAGCTGGTTTTGATCTTGTGTTGTATATGTATCTCTGTCGGTAACAGTGTCTCTTCTGAAAGAGCTTGCTACTGTTGCACTGGTAGTACTGAGAGCAGCAGTAGCACTCTGGCTTGGGACGTATCAGTTAGATGTGAAGACAAGACTTTTTAGTCACATTAACTCAAGGATACTAGTTACTGTAACGTGAAGCAGAACTGTAAGACAAGCGATGAACTGGCTGATGTTCCACCAATTGAAAAGGTAGGCTAAAAAGCCAAGTGCCAGGCCTATACAAATGCAAGGCTTTCTTAGACCTACTAGTTTGTATAAACCCTGTGTATCTACTGTACTTTCAGAAGTCCAAAATAGATTTGCAATCTAGTTCATCCTAGTGATATTGACCAAGTTTCTAATAGAGAAGATGCTTTCCTTACTGGCTTACTGTGTATGCTTCAGATGGGTTTCACACTTTTTTTTCCCCTTCAGTGATCTATGTCTCAAAATCAGAAGTTAATCCACTGAATTCATTCACATAGCTCCTATTATTCATCTGAAGTAAAGCTAGCACATATGTATCAATTTGTAAGCCAAACAGGTAAAGGAAACAGAGACTGTCCAGTATGGCACTCTCAGTAAGCTGAGAAACCCAAGTGTCAGAATTATGTACTGACCAAATGTAGGGTTTGAACTGTGGGACACAGACTGTCAGCTTTGCATCATCTCTGTTCTGACCGTAACAGTAGGATTGCAATGTTTCTATGGTTCTCCATTTAAACAAACAAAAAAGACCCTCTTACCTGCCATGGTCGTGAATGCTTTCTGAACTCTAAATACCTTCACAGTGATCAAATTCATTGAAGACCTAGCAGTTGGTTACCATGTAACCGTACATCAGGAGTCGTACCTGAAAGCATCATGAACAGCTTACGGTAGTGATCACTTCACAAGAGAAAACATATTTGCAGCAGAGTTCCCTTTATTTCATAACATTAAAGCACACAACCATTAAATATACTTGACACTTCTATTGTGCTATCTAAAAAGCTACACTCCAATATACACACGGCACAAATCTGGTGGCATCCACTCGAAACAAAGTGGAACATCAAAACCAAAGCAAAGGCTTCACATAAAAAATAGATCTTACTCTCTGCAACTGTATTCTTAAAAAAAATGACAATGGTGAGATAAAATGGAAAGAAAGTGGACTACTGAAGCAACAATCACCTCCCCAGTTTAATGCAGAATGTTATTTTTATCAGCTCATCTGCAGATGGCACAAATGGAAGCTGATTAAGGCAAACGCTTCTTAAGAAAGGCGATTTCTTGTAAACAGCGAGGAAAACATTTTGTCTTCATTAGAAGCTCTTTCTTAGGAGTGACATTTGCTCTGTCCCAGGCCCCTGTGGGACCCCTGCCCCTCTGTTTCTGAAGGGATTGCATGATGCGTTGTGGAATGCCAACTGGCAGCTGGCTGTGAGAAAAGCCCAGCTTTCTCTGCAGGCAGCTACAGCAGCAGAATGTGCCACCACACCACTTCCCCAATGGCCTGTCTGGCCTTCATAATGTGCTTGGCCTCTGGGCTTTGGTATTTGGCAGTGTAGTGTTTGAGACATTTTGTGGATCACCTGTACCAAACAATTCACCAGCACGACAAGTCAGTTAAAAAAAAGTGAAGGTGTATTAGAAAAAAGGTACCTCATTTTAAAGCCGTAATAGGAAAAACTAAGCTACGCTTTCATTTTAAGAGCTGCTGTGCACAATTGCTTTGATCCCAAACTAATCAGTATCTATTAATTAATTGGCACCTAATTAATAGCAACGTAAGTCACTAAGCAGTCATTTTAAACTTTTTTTTAAGAAGAATTTCCTCTTAGTAGCTGACCGTCTTCTCATGTCCTGACTTGAAATTTTCCTGCTTTTGTAATGTATTTGACACCTTTAAAAGGCTTGTATTTCTCTCCATACATGTCCAGGCGATTTACTTTCAGTCCTGGCAAAAGACGAAAACAAAAGTATAAAGTTAAAAGCAAAATACCAGAAATGTTGTCGGTCTGTTAAACAGTCCTTTCTCTTTGCCTCAAGTATGTCAGGATCCACAGGAAACTAGTTCTCTTCCTCCCCCTTTCACAAGTTCATGCAGTTTGAGACAGCAGATGGGTACCACTCTCATCGCTTGGGTGTCGCTTCCCTGAGAGGGTAATAACTGTCTTTTGTACTCAGTGAGCCAATACCTCCTTCGAAGCTACTGAACACAAGTGTACCTTCCAATGCGTGTGTACACTGAACTCTTGTTCCTAATAATGTCAGTGAAGCAGAAGACAAATTTTAGAATTGTTTTCACTCTAAATTATAACTTCAGTAATCTATTTGAATAATTAAGGAACAGCAGTAGCTATTCATTACCTAAGAGCTAACAGTTTCAGCTTGGCTCCTGCTTTCCCACACATCTACTGCCTTTGGCATCCAGCCACTGCTTTGCTACATTTAAGCTAGTGGATTTCCAGCTTAAGAGCAAAGCATGGGATACTGTTCTTTCACAAGGGCTAATCCTTATTAACTCCAAGTTGTCTAGGAGGCAGAAGAACCACAGCCTGGTTCTATGTGGATAGACAGGTGCTACCACCAATTCTCACCTGCTGGCTTCAATCATCCTTTCATCCAACTGCTCTGTGAGGTCCTAATCCTGCAAAGCTTGCTCACAGAAGCATTCTACAGCTAGGCAATTTGAGTGATTTAAGTGTTGGCAGAATGAGGCAGTGGTTGTACTTTTCCCTTTACCATATAGATTTTGTTTTGATTTTACTCACAAATTATTTTGGAGACAAAAAACTAACCAGCTCCAGAAAGTAAAAGGAAGGCGTTATTTATTTAAAATCAATAAGAGTGTTTTGACCACTAGAAGGTGCAAGTCAAGAGCAGCATGCTAAATCACTCTCTTCTCTAAAAGGAGAAATTTGCTTTTAACACAAGCCAACAAAGAAAAATCTATACCCCTGTGTATTTCTGAATCCTGCTTCAGCAAAACCAACAGATCACTATTCCCAGCAAGAGAAAGTGGAAGCAAGGCTAATCGTCACCTCCAGCTAAACGATTAAGTTTCCTCCTCCGTATCCTGCTGCTAATTATCCGTCAGTATCAATTTCCTGTAACACCCATCTACTCACCTGAAATCGCAAGCTGTTGTATCTTAAACTGGATATTTAAACTTGGATTCTCTTCGGGCTTAGGAGCTCCAGACTGCAGGTTCACTATACCCTTCAGATTTGGCAGCTTTTGCGGGGTAATTTTGCCAACATCCCATGTTAACACCTGTCAGGAAAGAAAGAACAGTAGCAGCAGGCCTTGTGGATACCACCTATGAAGCCAAGTTCAGGTGAAGCTTTTAGCTTGCAGGCTGGGTACAGAAGTAGCTTGGTAGAATTATCCCAGTGGCTGGGAGCTGGCACGCCGCTGTTTTTGTTTTAGAAAGATCAGGATCTGTTCTTTCCGAAGCAAAGTGTTTCTTTGAGAACTTCCACTTACAACTCAAACCAAATGTCAACTGAGATTTTTCAAGGGCAGCAGAAAGCTCAGAGCAGGCTGCAGGAGCCAGCAGAAGGCCTTGGCTCCTGCTACATCTCAAGGGAACAGCTTCTAGGGACTAAAAAGCCCTGAGAGCTTTAAGAAATTTAGGTCTTACCCCAAGTGAGAGGCAAGACTAACAAGATGGTGTTTCAGATCCTTTGTTTTTCTTCCTGTTGTCTTAAAAAGGCAGATCTTGGGGAAGATTTTTTTCTGATCTCTTGCTACCTGTTTTTCTGACTTCTTGCTTTCAAGTCTACTGCATTTTCTTCAGTTAAGTACATTTTAAAGGGCATAGACTGGAGAATATACCATAGCTGAAACCACCAGCAATATATTGTTGCAAGTAATAAAGAAAAAGATTAAGAAAACTGTAAGTGCAGGGGAAAAGAGAAGAAGGGAAGTGGGGAAGGGAAGCAGAGGAGACTAATATTACCAGCAATCACAACTGGCACATCTCTAAGACTGAAAAAGGGAATTTTAAAGAGAAGATCTGAATTATTAAATCTGCTGGAGGGAAAGTTTTGTTGCCATGTGTGGAACAGTGTTCCAGCACTATGCATTAAGTAGGACTTGCTCTTATATCTTCTTAGATAAACACATAACTAAAACCTTAAGACTTACCTTAGTAACTGGATCAAACATATAGCTGCCTTGTGTAGCAGTGAGGTTCATATTAAGTACTGCTTTCGGCATGTGAACCGTCATGACAACTCCTTCTACTGTTTTCCCCATATTCTGTTTTGGTCCAATGGTAACATCAAATCTTCCCGAAGAACTATTCTCCTTAAAGCTGATCAAATGCTTCACATATACAGGAATTGCTACCAAGCTGAAAAGAGAAGACAGTAGTTGAATACATCCTGTTTGCTTCTCTGCTGGGGGAAACAAAGACCTTTCTCATGAATACTTCCTATGTTTCTGCCACGTATTGAACTTAGAACCAGTTTCTTTCTAAAGTGAAAAGTGATTTCCAGCTCTTCAACATCATTGCTCAAGCCATTTTTATTAGTGGAGAATGAAGAGAAGGTTTTCTTCTAAATTACTTGTCCTAATCTCTATTTTTTTTTTTTTTTTAATTCTCAGTATTTTTTTAGTAATCTCACTAAGCCAATTCTCACAACAGGTGCCAGTCAAATCACATTTAGTTTGCAGGTACTCGCAATTTACAATTTTGCTTAAAAAAGTATTTTAATGAATAGCAGAGACCTCTATCTATACAGAATGTTAGCCATCAAGCATCTAGCAGCAACACTGATTACCAGGAAAGACTAGCCCTGCATCGGTACCACGGGTGGTTTATTCCACTGAAAAGTGACTGCTGAATTCATTGAACATTGTTTTCTTCTTGCAGTGGGCACAGAGCTCCAGATCAGTCAAAACCTGGGAACATGCTTTTTGGTAACAGTTTCAATTCCCCTCTTTAACAAGGAGAAATCTGCAGCTACTCAGATGGAAAGCAGTAGACAGTGTACCTACAGAATGACCACACCTAAACCAGAACGTACTTCTGTGAACTGACACGGTAGGAGATCAGTCTGAAATTCCCATCCGGAGGAATAAACGAAAGGACTCTTTCAGACTCCCAGCGTTTGAATCGAATACATGGATGGAAGCTGACATCATCCAGCAGCCTTGGGTTCTGTAAGCAGTGGCAAAGTGATGAGCAGAATGTCATACAGTACCAGCGGTTTGAACTAGCTTCTGCACACTACACAATTCCCGTTCCCTAGACTCTAAGTAGCACTCCTAGCCATTACTGCAGCAGTTCCCCTGAGTGTGTTTTCATGCACAAAGGCCATTCTAACTACTGAACAACGCAACAACTTTTAAACTGTAATGCAAAATTTGATATATTATTTTTCCTATGAAACAGATGTAGTTGTCATGCTCTTACAATGTCTCTGTTCATTAAAAAATATATATATTCTGAGCAATTAAAATTATCAAATACAGTACTGAATTTACCATGAAAGAAAGGGAAAGATCTGGCATTCCTGAGAGCTTAATACATGAATCAATAACACCTTGGATTTCTGCAAAGACTGTGGAACCTGTGGGAGAAAAAAAAAGAAAGACACCTCACTTAACATACTGCCAAGGGCCTAACAAACGTGAAATGCAGCTAGAGGGCACAGGTGGCATTTACACAACACTCGGGACCATGCCAGCACAGACAGGAAAGGTCATTCCAGTTAGCCGTGGCCTGAGCAGCTTGCTAAAATACATGAACCAGAGCAAACAGGGTGTCCCTGGTCAGTTAATCACATCTGTGCAAGCTGTGAGGCAGAACTTGTACACATTTGTGCAAACAATGCGCAAATAAGAATTTCAGAATATGCAAGCTCCAAATCTTCCTTTCTTCCACCCCTGTCTACAGCAAACCGAAGGTGTATAGCGGTGCAGGGAAGCTGATGCACATCAAAACAATAAACATCTACACACAATAAGGCACAGGATGTCATCATCCTTGGCTTTCACAAGTATGGCCTCCTTCACAATGGGAGTACATGTCCATCATGATGTTAAATAGATCTATAGCCATAAGAAAACACGAAAATGAAACTACTGAGCACCTTACCCAGAAAAAAATAATTTCCTTAAATGCCCGATGAGGACAAAAAGTCATAAGCGGGGCTTTGGACTAATTAGACCTACAAGCAAAGGTTCTTTTAGAAGGCAAGTATGAATCATGGCTGATCTAGTCAAGAGGGAGGAGAAACTGAGGGTTAGTATCTGAAAAGAAGGGATCCTGTTTCAGATGAAACAATTAACCAAACCCTTATAAAACAGGATAATGTCCTTACTCCTGGGGAGCCACCTTGCCTGCTTCTTAGTCCTAGTGAAGGTCAGGAAAGAAGACTCTGCACTGTAAGTCCCTAAGGGATCACAGCAGAAAGAAAGTGGCTATGACTACAGCAGTGGAGCCTCAGCAGGAAATTCAAAGAGTCTCATGGATGCTGATTGGGCTTGGAATATATACAGAAATAAAAACAGTCTTAATTACAACTCCTCAGACAAGGCGCTCACACTACTCTTAGGAATTCTTTTGAGCCAGGAGAGCGAACCATCCATCAGAGTATTCTGACTGTGACCGCCACCTTCTTTTAGTATCAAAACGGTAGGAGTAAGAGCTGCACAACAGGTATTTATGACTATCCAGTACAGCTGGGGCCAGAGTGTTTGTCAAAGTGGCATATGGAAACATTTTCCACATACATTAAAAAAAAAAAAAAAGTAGTATTACTGTGCTTTACTATGCTTCCTAATATCTGGCTCCAGTTAACACACAAGAAAAACAGTACTGTCCAGGAATTCTGCAACAAGTTTTGTCTTGCTAGCAGAGAGAGGAAAGCTGATGACTTCTTCTGTCTTGTTCACTTGAGGGCTCATAAGCAATGAGATAGATTATTGGTAAGAACAACGTGAGAGAATTTTGCTATCACATTTAAAACTTTTCAGATTTTTTTTTCCATTTGTATCTCAAGAAAGAATCAATATGCAACCAGAAAATACCTAATTATAGAATATTTATTGTAGAGGTCCAGTGTGTTCTTTAAGCGGCTTAGAGCATACTGACATTTTAAGATAAACTTAAGGAATATGTTTGGGCGTGTTATTTTAACTTGGTTGTATGTTTCTACTTTAGACACAGATCCATACATAGAAAACAAAGATGCAAAAAAACAGCTGCACTGTACTGTCTCTCAAATCAGTGTCTAACTATAAACACATTCACCAAACAAACAACAAAGAGGAGTTTGCAAGGCATCTTACCTGATTTGTCTATAATAGCATCAATTTCCTCAATGACATCAAAGTAGGCTTCGTTGTTTGTGTATTTCACCCCTGCTCTGCGCCATGGAATGTTGGACAGCTGTCCGGTGGGAAGGGTGTCACCCACATTACTGCTGCCTTAAGAACAGAAAGGAACTCAACATCAGTAATTAATTACAAGAGGAATGTTGCAACAGCCGCAATCAAGAAACAAAACAGGATTTCACCCCTAGAACTGCAAACTAAATCTGAACCACTAAAATTTCATTTGTTAGGTGACATGAATGAACTTTAAGGATGTATCCAGACTTATTACAGCTTTCAGATTTTATACTTTGCACAGCAGAATACAAGGCTCGAGTCAGCTGCATGTTTGAGTAGGAGGAGATGTGGGCCTAGATCCCTCACAGGATTTCATCACTGCAGTTGAAGATATTACAGCACATTTCCCTCATCTTCCAGCAGCGCTAGCAGGCTGCCTTTGGGACCAATTTGATGGTAAGAGCTCTTATGAAAAAAGACCTGGAAGAAGATTTAGAGAGGGCTCCCACCCCTTTCATTTCTTACACCAAGGTTCTTGCTTTTGGTGCCCACCTGAGCTAGCCAGCGGTGATGCAACCACTGCATCTAGGCCTGACCACGCACCGCATCAATCCAAACCCTGGCCTGGACTCAACTTTCTGGCTTGACTTGTGCAGTCATTGCTGAACTGCAGCGGGCCACATTATCATCTCCAGCTCTGATGTGACCCTGCCTTGTCGGCTCACCTTCCTGCCCCCTTGTCAGGGAGGCCGCTGCCCCTGCCTGCCTTGCTGTTACCCTCAACTCCCATTTTGTACCACCGCCCAGTGTGAGAAAAGGGCTTCCTGAGCTATTTGGTTCTAAAGTAACGAGTACCACCATTTTTCAAAAACAAAAACAAAAAAAAACCAACACAATATAAACCCAATGAGACTGTATCAAAAAAATAAACCACATGTGCTGCCTCTACCCCAAAACCAGCTGCCCTGAGCACCGCCTCTGTGGCCCCGCAGCCCACCTACCTCCTGTCTCTAGCACAGCATACAGGCAACCATCTCACATGTCTCTGGCCCAGGATGACACCCCATGGCTCACCTCCCCTGCACCCGCCTGCCAGCCCAGCAAATTCCACTAGTTCATCTGACAGACACGTGGCTCTGTCAGTGTGAGATGTCTGCATTTACAACAGCCTGAAACCAGCACTGAGCTTGATGGATGCTGATGGTGGCAGGGGGAGGTAGAGGACAGGCTATTTGCTTCCCTTCGTGCTGTCTATGCCCAGGCACCAAAGATTTATTAGATATCTGTTAAACACCTCTGTAGAGAAATTTCTTATACTACATAACCTTCTCCAGTACCCTTAAGTTATTCAAGGCTTGGGCTAGCTCTCTGTCACTCCCAGAGCACCTGTCTCCAGTATGTGCTGTCCCAGCTGGGAACTGCTGTTGCTGAGGGACTCCAGCAGCCGGGGCTGGATCAGGCAGTGCCACTTCAGGGATACTGAAGGAACCATGCATAAACAGCAGATAAGGAAGGAATTGCTTTTATTCAACCAACCTCAAATAACTGCGGCCTCACCTTCCACATTCACATCGATACAACAATATTTTGTAGCTATGAGGTGTGACGGGGCTTTGTTTTTGAGCAGTTACCTCTGAAAATCATTCAGTTTCATACCTGTGATGGAGTTGACAACGGAACGCAGAATTGTGGGAGGCTTAATCAGCTCCTTCAGTATGTTGGATTCTGTTGCCAGTGGAAAGCCGTTGTCTAACATTTCTTCCAGAAGTTCGTACACAATAACTACATTGTCCTTAATCGCAGTCTCAGAACATTCGCCAAAGTAATCCTAAACAAATCAGAGATTAAAAGGGAGAAGATTTTTATTCCTGTTAAAATGCTCTGCAATTTTCTTTTTGCTTACTCTCTAGTATCTTAAGGAACTTCAGTGCTTAAACTGACATGCTACTTCTACTCTTTGACTGCATCATATGTTAAAGTCATATTTAGCATTGATTGCTAACAGCGAAATTAATGTAAGCTACATTTCCCAAGGGTTCTCCCGCTTGTGAACATTAAACATATCTTTGGTTAGAACACCACTGTAGAATATAGAAATTATCTTTTGGCCGTGCCCAGCCTTCACAAAGGTTCCTTTATTTACAGCATCTATCAATCAGGCTGCAAACGGACTCTCACGTCACATCTCATTGCTCCTGACTGACTTCTCCATGACTGCATGATCATTCTGGTTTATCTACATAACTTGAAAAGTACTTGAAGCTTACAGAAAAAAAAACAAGCTGGAATTTGGGTTTTAGTGCTCATGTGCTGGTACCTGTAAGTCAAATGAATACATGAAATAATCCTCCTTTTCTTTTGTACTCTAACAAACCAGCTTTTAAGGGAAAAGTCGTGGACAGGATGGTTTATTGCCTTTCTTCACAATAAGTTTATACCAAAATTCCTTTGTAATTATTTCAATTTTAATATTACTTAATGGCAACAGACCTGAAAAGTATCTGCTACTCGGTGCAGAAATTCAATTACAAAGAGTGGTGGCACCTCTGTCTGTATGACAGACACAAAGAAGATTTTATCCCGGTAGATGCTGATGAGGTAGTGATGTGGCGTGGAGATGACAGGAGGCACATTCTCGACATCGACTGCTTTCTCCTGAGCTTCAAAGAAATAATCACACACAGACTGGCTCACAACGCTCTTCCAGTGCTTCTCCAAGAATATATCACCAGAACAGTTTATAAGAAACAGGCTGTGGATCATTTTCTGTTGGAAACACATTCAAAGAAGTTAAAATAAACAAAAGGATAGGACTATTGACATAACAATTCTCCCACATTCCCTTCCTTATTATGGTTATTGTTTACTAATATGCACTGTGAGTTTAAGAAAAAGATACTGCTTTGCTGCTCTTTTTTTTAATTACATTTTCTTTCTTTAAAGGAAGGCTCTGCCACACAATAATTCACAGTGGCTTAAGTTGCTAACATATATCACAATGTAAGCAAGAAGCCAGTACCCTTGCTTTCTACTTCCCTCTCTATTTGGCATTTGTAATGTGTTTCTTAAAGAAATGCTGACCCTCCTGAGCCAGTACAGCAACATGTCAGGATAACTGTATGATTAAGTCTCCTACTTCTTCTTGTAGTAGAGGATTGTGCATAACATTTACATGTGTAATTGAGCATTGTGGTATTTTATGGAGAAATCTCATTACCTTGTCAGCTTTCAGCTATTGAACAAGAAAAGTGTATTTTATTTGCTAGCTGCTCAGTCTTTTGCTGGTGATCTAAACCAAGCTGCACTTGGATAAAGGACTAGAATTCTTTGAACAACACAAAACCAGATGTTCACTTCACCTAATAGAATTGCCTCAGATGTGCTTGATACACATGGAAGAAAAACTTCTAAACTAGTTTTACACTTGCAAACTAACTCACTCATAAAACAAGGGGAGCATTAGCTGCAGTTACTGAATGTAACTTTTCTTCTTGGAACTTTCCAGATTTACAAATATACCCCAGCCACTGATCCTTCACTTTACTCATGGGAAAAGAAGCTTATCTGTCTTTTTCTAAAAAGTAATTCCCAGTGCATTTCTCAACATTCAATGAGATAGTAAGTGAATTAAGTTGTTGATTCAAATCAAGCGAATTGACTCTTTTCTCCACATCTGCAGAAGAGACAAATGCTATTGGACTTCAGCTTAGCTCCTCAGCCTTTCTGAGAGGTAGCTGCAATGCTATGGCTGACCTGCAGCACAGCCATACTCTGACAAAAGCAAGTCTGAGTTTAAAAGTGGGCCCAGAAAACAAACACATTTTAACTGAAGCACAGTGTCCTCAAGCTGAAGTTAACCTGGTACTTACATCACGCATAAACTCATTCTGTAGCAGAAGAAGCTAGCCCAGGTTACTCATATCTGCTGCCTTCCAAGTACTGATATGGGAGTGTTTGCGGCTCCACAATGACAGCATGTCACTGTGCTCACTGGGACCATGTCATGTCTCTGCCAAGTCCTGACCAAAGCACACTGTTCTTAGTGGGAGGCATGAGAAGACCAATGGTCAATATATGGACAGAAAAAGCCAATGAAGCCAATGTGGCATGTAAGGGGAAGTTACTTTGGAATCGTTGATGACCAATTTGCTTAAGAGTGAGAAAGAAAACAAAGTTACAAAGTGACACTATTGCATATGTAGACGAAATGCTAAGCCAGGGCCTGAAACAGTGATTGAGCACCTGGTTCGGAAGGGAGGGCCAACCTAGGGGTGCGCAGGTGCATGCAATGCCCCTGAGTGACTGGAAGGGGTAGAGCCAGGATCCACCCTTTCTCAGACTTCATTTAAAGGTTGGTTGGGGGAGGTGAGAGTATCTCAGTGGAGATCTCTGTGTACCTGAGGTCTTCTAGAAGGTAAGCAGATTCTTTCTTTTGTTTCTGTGCCTATGGCTGTTGTATTTGAGCAAGTCCTCACTTGCTGCAGCCTAGGACCTTGCTGTTCTGCTGTCATTGCTGCACTTTCCATCATGTTACAGCATGCTACTACAACACCTGTCCCTGAACCAAATCAATCTCTGACTTAGTTAAAAAAAAAAAAAATCAGATAATTTTAACACTATGAGAACAGCCTTCTCATTAAGGAACCTTGGCACAGTTGCTTTAATCCAGTTTAACTAAACATGTTCTGAATTTAGCCAGTGCTGAACACTAAAACCCTCCAAAATCTCCTGGATGGCCATACAGCGGCACTGAGTATAATCAACCACTGAATGTCAGTATTGTTCCACACCAAGGGTGGCCCAAACATATGATCAGCTGTAAAGCTTAGAATAGTTCTCTGTGCATTTTAACGTGGATACAATAGCACTGCTGTTAACGACTCCTAGGTGCTGCACAGAAAGCTGTGCAGAGCAGTTTCAGCATATGCAGGACACCTTGCCCAGGGCCTACAGCAGAACAGCTGTGCTGGGTAATGGCAGCTGCACTTGGTGCTGACAGAGTACATCAGAACTGCATTACACAGTGGTTCTAAGCCCTAGCAGTTGTCCTGCTGTGTAGCTTCATACTAATTCTACTGATCATAAGCTGCTGCACTTGTGACTCTGTTGTTTGACCTAGTACAGCTGTGCAGCATGCCAACATACTAGCTACCCACATACAGTCATGTTACTCCATCCTGGTCCTGCAGGCAGCTCTGTTAGCATGGCTGTGGCTTTTACAATGCATTCCACCTGCAACACTAGACCATGACATGATATGCAGTTGAGAGAGGGCCTGCACAGCCAGAAGGGGTGACAGCGCTGGACCCTTGCACCTATTTACTCATGCTCATGTACCGACCGTGTTCCTAAGTCTGTGTGGCCTTGGGATGAACTGGAATAGCAAACTGAGCGGTCAGGTCCCATCTAGCTGCATTCCCTATTTTCAGCCATTTTTTGCAGGATTACACATGATTATTTTGCTTCTAGCAGAAGTTCCCTTCATACCCCTCATATACTTCTTTCCTCCTTCACAGGTTTTAGCAGTACGCTAATAAGAAACATAATTTGAAGTGCTCTGGAAAATTGCAGCTTTCTCCTCACAGCTCATGTCTCCTGCTTGTACAGCCCAGCAGCTGTGGCACGAGGCTGTCCCATCTGCAGTGGACAGCTCTGTTCGGATGCCTCCCTCCATCAGCACTGAGCACAGCAAAGCTCTTACAGCAGTGTGGGACCAGGAACATTTCATTTATTCCATGTGCTGTCAAACTGCTGGCACCAGCCAGATTAAGATGGAGCTGATGTTGGTTATCTTAGAACTGGTGTGTGTTACTACAAAAATATCTTACGTGAGCCAATATTTAACAGAAATTACTTACAGTGCTCCCAGTACCAAAGATTTCCCAGCAAGTATATCTTTGTGTGCCAGACTTCATTTAAGATACACAGACAAGAACTTTTCTCATTACTTTACTTCTTCCTTCTATCTCAACAGAATTTTAGATTTGTAAAGAAAAAAAGGCTGACCATAAGAAATCTCACTGTTAACAGTAAGATTCTGCGTGCCAACAGGTCAGGTAAGTACCAGCAGCCTAACAGTAGAGCACGTGAAGAGGTAGGACATTCCAAGGGTAAATATCTTGAATCAAAACCCACCAGTTTAAAAGACTGCAGCAAAAGCACACCAGCACCACCTGAGAACCAGGAGAGTATACACAAACATACACTCTTTGTAAAATACTGAAAATGTGTTTCTAGAAACATTTGAAAAGGACACATCTCCCATCTCTCTGCTTTTAGGCTGACCTAAGAAGCAGTCCGAAGGATTTTGAAGATTATTATTTGCATCTTTAGCCCAAAGCGAGCCACTCAAGATCATTTTAATAGGCTCACTGCCTTAGATACTGCTTGACTGCAGGGTATTGTACAGGTACTGCAGCAACAAGCAGCCCAGAGGTTCACTCTTGTCAACTTCCCATTCTCATTAGGAGCTCTGACATACAAAATTCCAAGTGGCTCTAGGTAGTCATTTCCACTCCCCCAGAAACTGAAGTCCTCAAAGAACAGCTAAATGTTTGAACTTTGGCATCTTCAAATATGCTATTTTCATCCCTGTATCGTATCTTTTGACTAAATCTGGATTTTGCTATTTCATTTTTTTTTTCCCATCTCTTGGCTGAGAAACATCTGGGCTCACAAGACAAAAGCAGAGCTCACTGGTGAGATGGGAAGGCTGTGATCATGGGAAGAACGCTGACTGCACATGCTTGTCCTTAGCTACAATTAAATACCCTAAAATGTAACTACTACAGAAATACTGCTGCCAGCTGCTTTTCCCTAATGCTCAGCTGAGTTACAGTAAAAGCTCTGAAAACCAGGAGTGAGGAATTTATCACTGACCTCTGCAACACCCTTCAAAGAGTTACTGCACAGGGCTCCATGTGGGACGTGACCAGAGCTCTGAGACCCACACTTCTGCACCTGGCTGGGCTGCTCTGAAGGCTGCAGGGTCCGTGGCAGTGGGTTGGCTGAGCCTCTGCTGTGGGTTGGTGGAAACAGACTTCCAGTGACAAGCCATTAAAAGCATGGCAAGTAATCAAATGCTCAGTCATCTGGAGAAACAGGCTCAGATAGGTAGCTCTATTTCTATTTTGAAGTTCATATTTCTGTCACAACCACCCTGCAGGTAGTTTTGCTAGCTTTTTCTGATATGTTCAGGATGTGCCATAAACGGACAACCTCCACAGATTCACTTAAAATAGCAAACTAATGAAGAGCAGTTCTATCAAACACTTCAGTGACATTCTCAAGACAATCAGGGTGATGCACAGCTTGCTGGGCCAATCCTGATACAATGTTAGCAGTTGCGAGTCTCAAATCTCACCAAAACACATCATTTCAGGGCTTTCTGGAAGGCTCCTATCGTCATTACTGTATCTTACTGCTGCTGCAGAAGTTGTCATTAATCTTCCTCATTTATAAGATGCCCACAGATTAAAGCATCCCAACTTTAGGGTAAAAATGTATTTGTAGTCCTTCTTAAGAACTGCCCAGTCTACTTGTGATCAGGCAAAGCTCCCAGAACCAAACCAACTGTAACTAACAGCATCAAGTGCTGGTGTCTGTATAACAACCACTGAGATGTATATTCTATAAGCAAGATCAACCCTATTAAAGACTAAATGCTTCGCTTCCCCATTTTTCAGTGTACATGTATTTATCTTCACTCTCATTTCAAACACTGTAACTTTCCAGAACAGTTGGTGAAAGGAAGTTGTCTTCTGAGAACACTCTGAAGCTGTCCTAAATCAGCGTTTGGTATCCATTACAGCCTTTCAACTTCCTCTGTGGTTATACGGATAAAAATCACAGCCTACAAAATAATTTTTGTAGCATTTCATCTGCAGACTGATCAGCTTTCCTATAAAATATTTGCATGGTGCCTCTGTTCAATTTAGTATAAATCTTCTAAGTGCTGGCAAGATAGCTCCATCTCTTGCCAACAAAACAATTTTAGATACTGAATAATCAGACAATATTTGATACTGCATAACTGTGGTTCCCTCTGGGATATGCAAGAACAGAAAATTTCACTATAAAAGCCAAAAATCCAACAGAATTGCTCAGAAAAAAAATAATAGAAATGAATTGCTAAACCTACATTTTCATGTGCAAGTGGAGCATTTCCAATACAATTTACAAGCAAATCAGTGGCTTTACGACAACTAATAGGCCATTCAAGAACTTCACTTTCTGAAAGCAGCGCTGAATAAAGAGATGGAAAGGACCAAACTGACAGTGCAAGGCCAAGAGGAGCATCAGCTAAGATCAATAGATCTTATGATGCTTTTTGCCTTGCTACCCTAGATCCTTGTAGCTCTCACAGGAGTGATGGTGCCACAGCTTCCTAGCACTCTTCTCTTAGGCTCTATTTTAAGCAACAACCAATGTTCACTGAAGAACACGCACAACACCATGCACTGCTAGGACAAAGATCAGAGCCCACAGGTACTGCTGGAACCTGCTGCAAATAAATGATGGCTCTTGCTAACACATGTGCCCTGCCACAACCAGTTCAGAACACAAACTGCAGAAAGAAGGCATATCACCACTTTCTTCCATGAGAAGGGAACAGAGCCACACTTTAATTCTGGAAGAATTAAGTCAGATGTAAAGTAAATAAGAGTAAGGAACTCTACACTGTAAAAAGATTTAACTTGGTTTCCTCTCACTTTCCATGTATGATGTACAGTCACTGCTTGTCACCACTGGTCAGATCTTTCTGCCTCAAGAACTCCAATTTCTCTTTCATGACAAGATTTCTATTTAAGATCACTCAATGCAGAATTGCTTGCAAAGAGATCTTTGTTTGAAAGAGTAACTGGGAATGAATTGGTATGTAACTGCTTTGCACAATAGGAAACATCATTTCTGGAGAAGAACAACAAATTGACACTGCAGGATGTGGAGGGGTCTTAATGTTTGATTTGCTGTCTGTGAGACAGGGGCAGGAACAACCCTTCTTTTCCCATTTTCTCCCAGAGCCGTTTATTTTTCCTTTTTTGAGCTAGACGGCCCTCAAGGTATGACCGCTCCCATCCCAGGCATTTACAGGGATGTACCATTCAGGCACAGGTTTGTGTGTTTGCTTATTTCCCGCTTAACATAAGAAGCTACGTACAATTCGAACCCACCGGCTGAATCACACCTAGGTGATCAGCGAGTTCTCATAAGTCAGTTCTATCACTTTACCTTTTGCACGAGTAATTCAATTTGCTCGTGCTTTCCTTGCTAAATGTCTTTCCCTCTCCCATACTGCAATCGGCCCTCTATGAAGATGAATTTTCAAGCTTTTCTTTTTTTTTTTCCCGGCAGTTTATACAACAGCCACATTTAATGACGGGCTCAGATCAGCATCTGATGGGTACGCATCACTCAGGACGACGACAAGACGCTAAGTGCATGGCTACCTCAAAGCAGATTAGCGCCGAAACAAAACAAAAGAAGCTGCAGCCCGCGCCCAGTTGTCGGACACACGTACACAGAAATCCGCGGAGCGCTCGCTGATGTGGGCGCTTTCCAAAAGAAGGAACGCCAAACGAAACAAGCGCACACATACGCTGCCCTCCTCCCGCCCCGCACACAGCCCTGCTGCCCGCGGGCCGCTTCCTCTGTCCCGTGCCACCGCCCGGCTCCGTGCGGGGCGGGCACAGCGGCTCCGCTGGCCGCCGGGAGCTGCCGCCCCGGCCCCGCTTCCCCCGAGCGCGGCCTCCGCGCCGGCCCGGCCCCACGTACCTCCCCCGGCGCGGCG
>JANHGO010002234.1:0-30822 GCA_024606505.1 Aquila spilogaster
GCAACCTGGTCTAGGGAGCCTGCTTTGGCAGGGGGGTTGGTCTAGATGATCTCTGGAGGTCCCTTCCAACCCCTACAGTTCTGTGATTCTGTGATTTTTTATAGTAGCTCAATGAGGGTAAGGCTTTGTATGAATACTTAGGAAGTTTTGGAACAGCAGCACTGAGGATTGGAATGGGTTATTTTCACAGTGTTATAAATATGGAGAGATTTGCAGCAGGTGCTAACTCTTAACAACAGAAAATTGCCCTTTCTAAAGCTCAGCAAGGGAATGTACAGGAAAGGTTGATACTTAGCATAGCCAAAGGCCCTTGCCAAACCACCACAAGCACCTTCCAGTGAAAGCGAGCAGCAGCAGGAAAGTACTTCTTGCCTCAGCCCTCTAAGGAGGGAATAAGAAGGGACAGAACAAGAATACCCAATAATACACCATCCCCTGTGTGCTGCTTCAGACCTTTCTTTTAAGCCCATACAGCCTTGATAGCAACGGAGTCATGGCTCAGGAGTAAAATGCCATACTGATCTATGTTAGCAGCATAATATGAAAGTCTGTATGCAAGCCAAAGATCCCACCCCCCTTTAAAGGCAAGCATAGGACCACTCTGTCAAGCATCTTACATTCTTGACTGTCAGGCTGCAGTAGGATAATAGGACTCACAATTCAGTAATTAGCTTCTGGACTTGAGGACCAACACATGTGAAACACTATGGGTTTTCATTTCCTGAATAGGCAGCGCTAGCTGTGCTACACTTCAACATCAGTCATGTTTACTAATCTTAGTCTGACCCCTAGTGAGCTGTCACAGAATAATCAGATTCGTCTGAGCTGTGCTGGTCCTTCCTGACAGGCAGCTACTACAAGAAGCCATTTTTCCTCAGTTACTTTTATCACAGTAGCATAGTGTAGGAAAAAGAGGATTCAACTCAGAATTTGTAAGGCTTTCTTTTGAAACTGGGCATGTGTAAGAGAATACCTGAAGTATCAGATTCCCTCACCTCAGTACATAAGGCATTTTTGTCCTCTTCCCCCACTTCTTCTATGCAATCGGTTGATTAATATTCACGAAGAGATTTTATTTCTGAAAGAGATGAAGTGATGCATAATAAGTTCAAATTAACAAACACAGACTCCAAAAACGTGTACGTTAAAGCAGTAAACTTTTAAGGATCTAAATAACTTGCAGGGTTTTTTAAGCTGTTAGAGGACTGTAGGCTTTTGTCAGCTTTCACCTCAGCATTTTGTTCAGCCTGTTTATGCCAAGTAGTTACAGGCCCAAATACAATCGTTATTCGCTTTGCTTGGCAGTAACACAAGCACAGTAAAATCTTTATGGATTTTTCCCCTCCCGGAGTCCCATTTTTCAAACACGCTGACAAATTTTTAGAAAAGTAATTTGCCCGACTTCTGAAATGTGCCCATGAGAGCTTACACTTTTTTTTCCCCTTCTTCCCCTCAAAGAAGCACTTTGTTGTTGCTGCAGCCAGGAGGATTATCTCAGTAATAGCGCTCTCTGTTTATGCTTTTGGATGTACTTTTATCACCCCCAGTTTGCACATGATTCTGATATCTCTTCCCGTCTTTCTGCTCCTCACAGGCATTTTGAAGTTCGTGGAAATCACTGTTAACCTCCTGGTGCTGATCTGTGTGGGCGCTGCCCAAGCCTCTGTTGCAGGCTTCACTTCCATCGGCGGTTTGGGCATCGGATCCTTTAACCTGAATTCAGCCTACAGCCCCTTCGAGGGCACGGAGCTCCAGGAAGTGAGAGAGCTGGACATGCAGATCACCCAGATGAGAGCCCCCTGCGTCTACGGCGGAGTAGCCTTCAGCTTAGCAGCAGCAGCGCTCACGCTCGTCTTCCTCGTCGTGGGGGCAAAACCCATCCACCGCCTCAAGATGGGGCTGCTCGGTGGTGAATGCGCCTTCAGCCTGCTGGCTGGCGTGGGCTACATCGTCGCAGTTGGTCTCTACTTGCATTTTGTCACCCAGGTAAACGCCACAGAAGCTTGCAAGAGGCGTGAGAGGCTGTATGCGCGCCGTGGTTACACCTCCATGAACTGCGTGGTCCAGGGTGGCGACGCAGCCGTCGGCCTCTTTGGTGTAGCTGCCGCCTGTTTGTATTTTGCCAGCTTTGTGGTCTGCATCCTTGCTATTCGAACGGTCCGGGCCTTCCGGAGCCACATGGCCACAGCTCAGCACAGTCCCAAGAGCAGCGTTAGAGACAGAAGTGTCAGAAATGACCGCCCCATCCACAGGACCTCTGAAAGCTCCCACAACGTCCAGGCTCTTGCCACATTAGTGTGAAGTCAGCTGTGCTGTGCTTGTGCTTGTGCTTGTGTCTGTGCTGGAGAACAGCAGCTTCAACGAGGGGCACGCACCAGACTTTGCTTGCCTAAAAGGCAACGAGTCCAAAATCCAGTGTTCAACAAGGTACTGGAAGTATGTCTCAAATCATCAAATGTAAATAAAATGTAATAAAATAGATGCTGAGAGGATATTCTACCAAGGCTTTTTCTTTTTTTTTTCATCAGTCTCTCAGACAGATTCCTGCATTTAAACTTTGATTCTAATGTTTTTGTCCTGTACAGAGTAAATCTGAACAACAGTTAACAGGTTGTAATTGCGGTGCTGCCAAGCTGGTGTTAATAACCGCTTCCTTCCCTCTCTTGGCATAAGGAAAAAAATACAAAGCCTGCATGGGCAGCAAGCTATGCAGAGAAGTCCCTGAACAGATCCCGTGCCTGTTGATGCATCCTATTGATTCAAGCTGCAATAGTCACAAAGCAGAGGACACTCAGGTGCCTTTCTGAATTGCAACCTGAGCTACACTTGTGACCTGTTTCACTCGGAACAGTGAAATATTTTATCTTTCGAGTCAGGGGGTCACCACATGGCAATCATGTGCTCCCTGGGGAATGCTGCCAAGAGGAACTAGCTGCAACTAACTTCAAAGGCAGCGTCTGGGTCCTGGCTCCAGGTCTGCTGCATTTTTCTCATCTCACTGAGCACCGATCAGACGGTAAGAGGCAGCACATTTGTCAGCTCTCCTCTTAATGGAGATACTGCTTGCCTCTGTAGCACGGTTTGGCTCTCTGACACAGCTGATGATGAGCAGAGCCCAAGTCAGGTACGCGCTGGCTGCCGTTGAGCTTTTCAAGGAAATTCTGTAACAATGACAAAATGTTCACGTATCCTTCCAGTGTCTAAACTTGAAAAGCATGAGTGAACAGCAGTAACTGTGTGCCCCCAGGGTTGAGAAAATAAGAGAACATCTTTTAAGAGACCTTTTTTTTTTCTTAGGAAGATGAAATAGATCACTGGACTTCATAGATGAGAGAGTGAGAAAAAAGGGCTATTGCTGAAGTACATCTGTCAGCTTGTGGGGAGGGAAGAGGCAATTTTGAGCCTGGCTGTGGTCTATCACTTTTGGCTGGCTCAGAATCACTGCCCAGATGAGGCTCTTTGGTACCATAATAGTGTTTATTTTACATGTTGTATATATGTATACACACACTCACAAAAGCACATATCTCAGGGTATTATAGTTGAGCTAATATTCACCTAACAAGAAAACATTACAGTTCTGATAAGGAAGTGACTGCATAAGCCTTTGCTGCAAGTATTTAACATTGATACAGTATCTTAAACATCTCTTTCATAATCTGAACATAAACAGGCTCCGTAGCATTACTATGGAGAAGACAGGAGACTTTTTGCAAACTTGCTGTGACTCACATTAACGATGATAGCCACGAAATTGAGGCTTTGATTTCTAGCTCTTTGCCCAGAACCAGGCCTTTGCTGTGCTCTGTAAGAGACGGGGAATTCTGCTACAGGGATGCCTGGCATCCAGCTAAAGCCACAACCAACCACTAGTGGTTCAAAAAAGATGTTCAGCTTCCGTCCATCTCCCTGCCAAAGCAATCCTGTCCTTTCCTATGCAGCTCAGCTCCCTGTCAGTCTTGCCTCTGCCCTCCACTTCCCACTTCTGCACTAATCATTGGTCTTGGCCTCCCCGTGCATGGCTGCAGGGCCTGCTCCCGATCTCAAGACTCAATCTGCAACCACAACGTTTCCTTTCAAAGGGCAGAGTGAGAAAGCTTCCTGGGACACGGGCTTCGAGGCCTCTTGTGTTAGCAGGCTTGGGGTGCCCCAAGGCTCCAGCTGCATCCATCCTCATCTGGATCCTGGTCCCAATTTTCACTGTCTATTGAACTGCATACCTGTCTTTTCTCCCAGTGCTCACTCCCATCTGCACAGAATTTTTTCATACAGCTGCTACATTTTTGCCCAGCCTCTTGCCCAGGAATAACAAACCCTTTGTTAAACTTCTCTATCCAGACCTACAGAAAACAAAAGTCCAAATGATTTTGGTTTGCTGCACACTCACTCAAATGGCAACCAGCTTTTAATAGTTAGCATCAATGTGGTTAAGGACCAAGGTCCGGTCACTGAGCCTTCCAGATCTATGTGGCAGGAAAGCGTCTGAGATGAGCGCCTGCAGAGACCTTGTTCCTGCCCCTCACAGAACCACAGGGGTTGGAAGGAACCTCTGGAGACCATCTAGTCCAAATCCCAGCTAAAAACAGGTTCCCTCCACGACACGGAGAGCAAGGGCAGCACGAGCAGAGGGCCCACAAAGGAGGCCAGAGCCCTCTAAGGGCTCTGTGATCGCCAGCTTCTTGCAAGCTCTGTGCCTCACCTTCGTTTCCTTCCCTGCCACCGCAAAGAGAGGCCACTGGGAAATAATGCCAAAGAGGAAATCAGCATCAGTGCTGTTTGCTCCACTCACCTCCATGGAGGGATGTGAAGCAGAGAAGAGTGCAAGATCTCAGGAATACTCCTCAGAGGACTAGGGCAGGGAAGAGGAAGCTTTCCTTCCCCTCAGGGTGGGCCATATACCAACCGGAGGAAACCAAGCTCCCTGTCCCCCACAAGTCCAGGCCTGGGGGTCTGCAAGTGCCCTGGACAGACAATCTCTGTTACGTAAAGGCCAAACCCGCACCTCTCATGGGTCACGTTGTGGGCAGACAGACTTTCAACCTAAGAGCCTCAACGTGAGTCACTTCCACTACACGAGGAAGCCTTCTGCGAAGCCGAGCAGATTCAGAAGCTTCAGAAAGAGGAATAAAATAACCACTACCCTGACCTCTGCAGGTGCTGGAGGACAGATGCAGGTGTCAAGGCTGGATCCTCCTGGCAGGAGAAAAGCCTCGCGGCAGATGGTCCCTGGTGCCAGGCGCTGGGCTGACTGCAGTAGATGATTTATCTCGAAGTCACTCTGCACCCCTGCTGGGTTTAAACTATCAATTCACACCTGTCTCCTTTGGTGCAGGAGCAAACAGCTTCAGTCAGTCTGCGAGCAAAAATCCCATCTGAGCCCACAGACATTCGTTACCCACAGAGGAACCCCTCCCACAGCCTTGGAGGGAGATGATCTCAATCAAAGCACTGAAATGCAAAGTCATCTTTTTTTTGACAGAATGCCTCCCCATGCCCTTGTTCCGAGGAGGAAGCAGAGGGCATAGGTATTTAGGATGTCTGTGATAAAAAATAATGAAGAGCACACCACTAATTCCGCATCCCACTGCTCTGCATAAGCTGCTGTGAAATGTTCATCCTGGTGGGCCGCGTCACTCTGAGCACCCATTTGCCTGACTGTCTCCTCTCTTCAAATAATTGTTCGTAAAATTAATTCAGTCTGGGGAAAGTCTTTTCCAAAAGTGAGCAAATTAGCATCCCAAGGTGCAAGCTGCTCCTCCTTTCTCGGTGGAAAAGGCAAAACTGTGGGGGTTGGAGCCAGGGGAGAAAGATGTTTGCTCCTGAAAATAGGCTCAACGTAACCTTTACATTCACTAAATAATTCACCCATCTGGAACCATAAAATCACCACGGCTGGAAGGACCGTGAACATTCCCAGAATGTATTAACTTTCACCATGACTCAAGGCTTTTCCAGGGCAGTTCGAGTGCACCTGATGGAAAGAAACAACTCTGAAGCAGCAGAAGCTGAACTCAGAGCTCAGCTTTAAGGAAATTGCAATCTCAGTTTGCGTGAGAAACTGCTTCAAAGTGATGAGAATACATATGGGGATTAGAGAACCAAAGAACAGTTTGAATAGAAATCGTTCTTTCGTAATCTGCGTATTTCACTCCCAGTGCAGATCTACCTTCGTCAGAGTTTGCCTCCTGGCAATTTTCCACCTCAACTCAGATTCACTGTAAGTAGAGCTCTAACTACGAAGTGGACCTTCTGAAACTCCAATCTCTCAATTACATTTGCAGATCTTAACCTATCTCCTTCCCCGAGGCTCCGATAAGTTATTAAACAGGACCATAACCACGTTGCTTATGACAGCTGGGACACTCGTCGTTACTCACCTCTTTCACATCCATCCATCTCCAGGAAAAGGTGGCATTCAATCCATTACAGCAGCTTAATGCCACAGCCCAGCATAAAAGTGTCACAGATGCTCACCATCACCCGTCATAAATAAAACATGAGGCTCCTTGCAAGGTCTGCAGATCGTCACTGCGTTTGATGGAATTGGTTTTGGCGCTTGACAGTGCAGGGCTGGAAAGTCGCAGGATGCCCTTCATTACTACAAATGGGCTATTGATCCCCAGCTGTGCCATTAGCACACGTTGCACCTGCTGCTGGACTTTCTGGAGCTCGTAGGATGCGTAGGAAAGCTTAAGTGAGGGGAACGCATCCATGCACAGGTAATTAGTTTCTCAACAGAATGTATAAAGGCTCACGAGACAGACAGGCACAGGGAGGACCATACTTTTGGCTTTGAAATGCTGCGTGAGAAACAATAGCAGAGAGGTTTAGACATCGCTGTGGAAGCCTTGAATTTTTTGCTAACCCATACCGTCGTCCAAGTTAAACATGGACAGCTGAAGTGCGGGAGGAAAAAAAGGGCTGAGATTGGCCCGGCTGCTTATTGAGCATTGCAGGTTCATTAGCTGCAAATACACTGCACGCATCGCATACGCATTACTCACAGGCTTCCCACTGCACCCAGATTTATAGTACCAAGCGATGCCTAAATCCATCATCCGCACACCCACAGCACTTTGCACCCACACAGCCTTTCTTTGCAAAGCGTGAGGGACCCAACGCAGCGGCTTCCCAGCCCTCAGTATGTCGGGGCAAGGCTCTGGGCACACAGCGGTGGAAGCCACGTGACATTGGAAGAGCTGGTGACAGAAAGCTGAGGAGCTTAAGACTTCCTAACTGGAGATGACTGTTCAAGTCACCGTTGGAGTGCACAAGTGGTTGGAAGGGCGTTTTTCCTTCCTGCAGATGGCAGGAATGCTTCCGTGGGCACGGCCATGCGGTGTGAGCCGAGGCTGCTCCGGAACGGCTTTGTCTAAAGGTGTGAGCAAGGGAGTAGGAGCACGGCTTTCACTTGGGTTCTCAGCGAGGAGGCTGCAGCCACATTCTCCCATCTCACGGTAACACAAGGGGGAGCCCCTGTAGTTTCCAATTAGCAAAGACGGCAGCGACACACAGCTTTCTGCCCCACATTCAAAAGCTCAGCTTCAATTAAAAAGAGGCCTGAAAGCCGCTTCCTACCTTGGTCACAAGGAGAACGCTTCTGGCTCAGACAGCTGCAAGCCGCAGCTCACCAGGAGAGGGAGGAGCAGCAGGCTGGGCCACTTCGGGCTCATTTCTCCCTGTCCTAATTTGTCATTTCAAGGCACTTCAAGAACCCCACAGAAAGACTATGCTGGTACCAGAGGTGACTGAGAAGCCTCGTGGTCAAATTCTGTCCACCATGATGAGAGAACAGGGCGATCCCTTTAACCCCTCGTTAAATGGCTCTGCCACAGGGACTTGCCAACTCCCAGCACTCCCATCAGCGGCCTGTGCTTGTACCCAGAAGGAACAAGCTTTGGCTGCTAGGGCACGAGCATCCATTCATTCTAAAACTTGAAAAGTCATAGCTGGTTTTGCTCCCTGTTGCCATCCACTTTTAAATACAGAGCACCTTGCTGTATATTCCATGCATTCAGTTCTTTGGAATCAAGAGAAGCATTAACCGCAAGGATTTTCTCCTGTCTCTCCTTTGTAGGGTTTACAATGAAACAGCACCTTACCAGTCACTGACTCACACACTTCTGCTGTACCAGCCTTCCCCCATAGCTGTGTCTTAGCTTTCTTTAAAGCACTCCACAGCATATATTGAATGAGCAAAACAATTCCATCTGTTCTGTGAGTCAATGGTGATGATTTCACTGTTAAAACACAGGGACTTCTCTCTGTGCAGCTGTGCTAAATCCAGCAGGAGAGGAGAAGAAGGGCATGCCGTGTTCGGAGCATCAGCCCCAGACAGCATCACAGCACTGGGGCCTCCCTGCTGCCTGGCACCTTACAGGCCATGGTCTCAATCAGCGTTATTACATGATGGATTCCTAGCACCGCTGTGCCCTCACGCTCCTGCCTGGATCTTCCTCCAGCACGTGCAGGTTCAGGCACAACCCACAGGTCCTCACTGCACAGCAAGCGCTAGCATGCAGGTAACAATTGAATCAGTCAGAAGCAAATCGATTAATCCAACAATACCGCAATAAATTGGCCCTGTAGCAAGTCAATCGAATTAACAAGGCAGGATGGCAAAGCAGGTTAACTGAGAAAAGCATAAACGCAGTCACTGAACAGAAACCTTGAAGTCCTGGTTCCAGCCAATGCAAAAGATCCTTTCTGGGCCAGCTACTGGCCGCATCCCCCCCATCTCCAGCCAAAGCCCTGGGACCCAACTGCAGAGCAGAGCTCAGATCTGCTCAACTTAAAGCTCGAGGGCCAACTCCTGTTAGACAAGCTCATCTCTCCATCCACAGCAGGCAATGGCCAGGGAAAGCAGGCTGACTGGGCTAAGGGTACTGTTTTATTTGCTCCTTTAAGTCCTATTGCATTGCTAGAAATAACTCAAGCCCTCCTACACCCCTGATCTGCAGGCTGGTCATTGGGTTATTCCAACTGAGCCACTCCAGTGAGTATTTCCAAGCCCAAAGCTGCAAGTTTGAAGCCAAAAGACATCATCAGTGACTGGTAAAGAGATACAGGCAGAGAGATGTAGGCTCATATATATCTGTAAGTGTCACCTGGCAAGGCAAACTGTATCCTCTGAGAGAGATGAGTGGATGACACTGTTCTCCAGTGTTATTACTGTCAGAACCCAGACTTTACTTCATCTTGGCTGAAACACCATCCCTTTGGTGGGGCTGACTCAATCGATCCACCTGAACACAAAGTCTATCCATTCAAATATCACCAGAGGACAGCTGATGCCATGGGAATTCTTAGAAATGACTTCTGAAGGTGCGTGACACTTCAGTAACATCTACCTCCACCTGGATGTGCTCCCAAAGTGACAGTGTCATGCTTTGGGAAATATACACGTACCATTTGCTAGAACATTATGCGTATGAGTTGAAAGCATAATGGCTAGCAAGCAGGCTGAGATCATTACAAAGAGAATGCTTAAAGCGTAATGTATGGGGCACCGCAGTAGCAGCGCGACCGACTCCAGTAATGAGGGAGATACTCCACGCAGATATTTGGCTCATTCCGAAAGCAATAAGCCACAGGAAGGCAGCAGCACCACAGCACTGGTTACCAATGAGGAGCCCCTGCCCTGCTCTGAATGCACAAGCATTCAAGCCAACGGGTTGCTCATGCACAACAAAACGCATTATGTAAGAGCACTACAGCAGAAAGCAAGATGAAAAAGCTTTTATGCCACAAAAAAGGCTTGCATGCAAGCAACAGAGTAACTCCTCGATACCATGGTATCTCCCTGTTTAAAGTTATCTTCCAGGAAACAATGCAACTATGTCCATTTTTTTTACCTCCAGCTATCTACCTCCTCCAGTCCGTGCATTTCTGTTCGTCTCAGCTACGGCTGCTGACAACTTTCAGAGGACTCGAAAGGTTTGAGTACAAAGGTAGCGTGGCTCTACGTTTCCTCCAGTCAAAAGCTTTCCATTCTCTGCAGCCCCTAGGCCTCATCTCTGCTACAGCCGTCCAATTCTGCAAACACATCTGCTTCTCTTTTCAAGTCAGATAGCTCCTGATTGCTCAAATCGTCTGAAACATACTGATCACTTGATCATAAATTCATGTACAATGGTAATGCACCAAAATGAAGTCAATGACCTCAGCTCCAGTGCTCACCAGATAAGAACATATTAACACGCTTTGTGAAAGAGGGCAGAGATGCTGAGAAAAGTCACACGTTGCAGAAACTGTACCTTGTTTTCCAGATCCCCCTTTAAATCCAGAACAGAACACCCTTCTCCCTGTTTAAAAATGCTGAATTTTCCACAGATGCTCCCAGACAGCCAACCTATTGATCCAGGTACAGGAAGGGCAACAAGAAGTCCCTACGAACGCATCAACCCCTCACATTGTGACTTGCTGAGACAGAACACTAATACAAAGGCCTTCTTCAGACAGATGAGAAATCCTCTGCCCAAATCCCATTGCTTGGGTGCTACGAAAGCTCTGACTCCAGAATGCAATTCTAAAAGGGACCATGCTGGATGCAGTCGGCTTTGGTGTGCTCTCAGCTTTGGCTGTCTACACTTCACCTTTAGAGGCTGACGAGAAAAACACAGCAGTTGGTTGGAGGCAACACTGAGGAAGGGCACGGGTCCTTCCCCACGGGACTCACAGAGAAATGCCCTTTTGCTACCAAACTGCCATAGAACTCACGCTCATTTAACACGTACAACCAAACCTGAGTTTACGCAGGTAACTCTGAGCTCTTTTCCACCTTCTACTTTTCCTCCCCTCTCCGTATCCCATGTTCTCTTTCCCCCTTTTTTTTAGTCCACATTATCCTTTCACCGTTCCTACCTTCACTTGCCCAGTCTCAGCAGCATAAGATTCAAAGCACCGCTCCTCTTCAGTCTTCTGGTATTGTCAATACTACAGTGAAGGGCAAATGGATAGTGCTCCATTTGTACTGAGAAATAAAAGAACTATGCTAATTCCTTCATTGCTGTCCAGTATCTCTTGAGGGCATTTTGCACAGCTATGGGGTGGCTTGCTTAACTAAAATTTCTAATAGTACACGTGAGCTTCTGCAGTTATTGTAAGGAAAAAAAGCACACATGACGATGGAAAAGTTTTAACCTGCCGCAGTCTAAACAGACAGTGGTACGATGATGAACTACAGCACGCTGCTTGAAAGCTGCCGCTCAGCTATTCAGACAAAAGCAGACATCGTTTGTAAATTTCATATTTATTATAACAAAAATTATGACATGTTCATTTGTGCATTCGGCTTTAATATAACTCTTGGTTTGTAAATGTTCTACAGCAAATGAGCTCTATACAATCATGCTGGTTGTGGCAGCAATAAGGAACACAAATAAAACGTGTTTGTAAAAGTAAGGATAGAAAGAGACCAGAGGAAAAAGTGGGTTTCTTTCAATGGTCTGTACCACCTAACTCTAGCTAACTTGTACGCAGTCACTCCGTTCGCTATGCTCAACGACCACGGCCCAAAGAATCGCTTAAGAAAAAGGTCAGTTTTTCAGGTTGTGTCCTTAATGCCAAGGCTACAAAACATGTAAGCATCACTATACAACACTGAGCTATTTACAGTAATTTCCCAATCAACTGTTCTCTCAGAGAAAATTAGTGAATCTCAGTGACTTAAGTCACCTGAAAGAGTAAAGCAACTCCTAGGAGTTAGTCTCCATATTCTACAAATGTCTATCATTTTCAAGACCAAAAAAAGCCTTTCTCTCAAAGAAATACAGTATTACAATATTACTTAAATCATTTAGCACTGGCTACTGCCCTGCTTTTCAAACAAAACAAACAAGCCGTTTTAAAAAATATTACATCATCATCTGTTTCTCAGCAATATATTAAACCTTTTTATTATTTTTTTTGTTGTTTTTACACTTGATATGTTAAGGGAAGATTAACTATCTTAAACTTTACCGGTAAAGCATCTCTAGAAGAAAGTCAATGAATATTAAACCTAACAATCTGAAAAGCTGCAGTTATCTGTAGTGGCAGGATAAAGAAAAGGAAGTGTATAAAGGAAACGTAGAAGGGAAACCCCTGCTGTAGTGTGAGCCCACTGGGTCCCGCACTCAAGTCTCCTCATCTGTTCGTTTCCGAGCAGTAGAATGGGTCATAGTGGCGTATCGTAGTAGTCTGCCAGGTGGTCCATCTGGTACTGCCGCTGCTGCTGCTGCTGCTGTTGTTGCTGCTGCTGTTGTTGTTGTTGTTCCTGGTGCTGTTTCATGATCTCCTTGACCTCTTCTTCCAGCTCTGGTGGGATGATGAACTGGTCATCCGGGTCCGGCTGCGCCGGAGCAGCAAAGTATCCCCCAGTTTTTCTGAGCGGCGCATCTGTTGCAACTTCAATCAAGTTATGGCTTCTCTCTTGGGGCGCCACAGAGCCATTGCCCCTCCGACGCCCTATCGTGCCTGTGGCAGAATATTCGGCTTTCTTGGGAAGGCCGGGCTCATCTTCGTTGGCACTGATGACAATACCTTCATCACTGGCTTCCACAGGCACTTGGAGAAGCTGCTTCTCCTTCGCTCGGCTGCAATGGATGTCCACCTCCACTTCCACGCGGCTGCCGTTGGTGAACACCCCTTCTATTGGCTCCTCGTCATCGCTGTCAAGGCCATTGTCGGAGAAGGCGCTGGAGAACGTGGCGCTGGAGAGCTGCCGCTGGAAGGAGTTGGACAGGCAGACGGGATGCAGCATGCAGCGCTGCTCCCCAGGGTAGGCCGGGCTGCTCTCGTTCATGGCTACCTGGGGAGGTTCATCGGAGGCTGTGGACCCCACCTCGCTGCTCATTTCTGAGGTGGAGATCTCGCTGCTGATCTCTGAAGCCATGCCGCTGCTTGAAGATGGCATCCCTAGAGCATCTGCTGGCCTGTCCTTGATGACCACATTAACAGACTGGGGGAAAATGCCTGGGCTGGGGGGTGGGACCCCATTAAGTTCACAGCAGCAGAAGCTGTCCTCTGTAACATTGAGCTGAACCACAACCGCACTGATACTGTCGTTGCAGCCATAACTTTGGGCCAAAGTGCAAAGCTTCTTTGCAGCTGCCAGTGCATCAGGCACATTTCTGACCGCTTCCACTGCCTCATCCATTGAGAGGCTGTCCCACAGCCCCTTGCTCCCCAGAATGAAGAACTCATCTTGTGGAGTTAAGGTAATGGACTGGACGTGAGGACGTGGCACAACACTTGGGTGAAGGAACGTGTATCCCAAGATTCTCGTTGAATCTGTCACGCCATTCACTTTGCCGTCCTGAAATTAGAAAGGATAGAAAATTGGAAACAAAGCAGACAGATAGGCAGCACTCCCATCTCCCTGTGTATTACACCAGTGCCTGTTTTTGTAGTACCCCAATCACAGCCATTTACTGACAGGCAAATGGAAAAGCAACTCGCAAGGATGCAGAGCTGGGATGAGAACACAGTGATGGCTGGTTTCTAACATTGCACTCAGCCTCCTACGCTCTATTGATATGTCATCAGCATCACCTATGCAGACCAACAAAGCAGAAGTCTGCAACAAAGACCCATCTATTCTGCTGCTGCAGCTGTGAGAGCCAACTGGACTAATGTTTTACCCATGAGTCAGACTTGTCCCTCCTCCACCCACGACATCTGGCTTTATATGGGGCAAAGTCAGACACAGCTCCATTTGATACAGGCGCAGGTCATTCAGTTATGACTCTTCTCTTGCAGGTGTAACAGTTGTAGGTTTCATCTTGGCTCATCACTTCAGAAACAAAAGTTCATTTCAAAAAGCTTCGAACGAAGGAAGTCAAACGCAGCAGAGAGCAAGTCTGCATTTTGCAGTCAGCTGCACTGTAGTGAAATGTTTTACATGCTCTAATTACTTACTATCCTTCCACTTATAAATAACATTTCCAAAAGGAGGAGGAATAGTATTTGAAGGGAAAGCACCAGTGAAAATGGGCATATTTAAGAAGTAAATCCCATGTGCATCCAAATCCCAGGATCTTGTCCTGGTTAGGATCTGAGTTGCCAGAATAAGCATAGCGAGCATTTGAAACAGCAAGCCTGGTTACTTGGCAGCCTGTGGAGAGAGCTGCAGCCTGCTAATTGTGTGTTTGAGATGAACAACAGAGGTGAGGATTTATGCTCATTTGGTCCAGCGGATGACAGCAGCAGTTATTATACAGCAAATAACCACAAAAAAGCAAACCAAGACTAAAAAAGCTTCCCCTTTAAAACCTTGTCAGCTTGTTAACTTCCCTATTAGGGTTCTAACAGAAGTGATAAGCCATCAACAAAGCATGAAATCAATGAGTCATCTCAAGATTCAGCACAGAAATCTCCCTTTTCCCTTACAGAGCATAATGAGCGTGCCTTACTGATGCACGCTATGTTGGAGTGACTCCTTTCTAACTTGTCACGTTTGAGATTCCAGTCATTGTCTCTTCCTGGCAAGATTAATAAGCACACGATTTTATTACACACACACCTGCTCACGGGTGTACAGCAGTGAGTTTTTTGCCCTTTCCTCCCCCACTGAGAGGATACAATATTTCTCTGTTCCTGTGCATGTGTCACACAAGGCAATGCACAGCTGACAGTGGTGGCTTTAAGCTTGTAAGAAGACAGCAAGTAGCTTTCTCCTCTTGTATGGCCCTCCAACTGAGCAAAGGATAGGTTCTTCCTTTTAGGCAACTGCTCTCTTCAAGAGCCACTTGTCAGAGGGCACCTCTGGGAACAGTCAGCTCAGACAACAAAGCCAATCTGCCAGGAGTAAGGAATCTCCTACAGTAAGGAGCACTCAGCTCCCATCTTTCTGGATTGAGGGGATCTTCACGACAGCACCAACACAGTATTTGCTCTCATCATCTCAGAGGGAAGGTGTCAGCTCCCGTTTCACCACAGCATGTTCACAGTAATTCAATCTCAGAAGCTAACCAATATCTAGTGTGGCAATTAGAAGGAAAAACAACTTAATTGCATAACTGCATGATATGAATCACCTTGAAAGGAGAAGTGCTACTTTGGAACTCATACTATTAATACCATCTATTAAGGGTTACAAATACAGATGTGCAATTTCATATACCACCATGCAAATATCCTCAAAGCTGCAAGTTGCAGCAGTCCTCCTTTCACCCACACCAGAGTTCTCTAACCTCTGTGATAATGGCCTTGTGCTGCTTAATCCTCTTCAGCTCTTCTTCACAACTCATCACATAACACCTGGACAAAGGCAGAGGTTTCCCATTTCGGCAGAGAACAGTTTGGCACTTCCCCACATTTGCTGAGGTTAATGTGAAGCATCCACCAGGGTCCATGGGATCGTGTTTTATATGGCAAAGGACAGCAGAGCCTCCAAGTTTTTGTCCAGCTGTTCCAAGTTTCCTGGAATTTAAACAAAACACTGTTTGTTCTTTAATTGAAAAACAAGTGTTATGGGTACTAATGAGAAACAACTGCTATTCTGCAACCACAAGCACTCGGGACACTGACTATTGGATCACTGGGACAAAAACAAAAGTCTCCACTGAAGACCATGACACTACAGCAACACTGCAGAGTCATCACGTACAGCTCTCAAGCTGTGTGCTATTTACAGCATGATGCAGATACTCCAATCTTAGAATCAATTTTAGAAAAATCTCTGCACTCCAAAGAGCCGCACAGTCAGCTCCCTTTCTCTGCATTTGAAAGAAGTCTACTTTAAAGGTCACACGGAGGGAAACAAAAAGGGTTAGAAAAGTGTTGAGGGCTCATAAATTGAGTACAGGTAGAGCTTAAAAAGAACATTGTGTTAACCAGAGTTTGGGCTCCTGAAGCTAAAGATTTTACTATGAAAAGCAGCAATTTTAACTGCAGAGATCCTAGTTCTGAGCAAAAATAGACATTAGAGGTTCATTGTTCTGTGATGCCTTCAGAATAATGCTTCCAAAGATTCAATGACCAAAAACCACAGTAGCTATTAATTCCACCATAAGAAGGCATGCTTCTCATTCATCACATTGGTTACTAACCTTCTAAATAGGTTCTCTGAAATATTTCAATGTTTGTTGTTTTAGCAGGGGTCACAATAAAAACAAAACAGAAACAAGGACAAAGAAGCATGGATAAAACTAAAGTTCTCAGAATCCTGTCATTACAATGACAATTCATTTCAGTACTAGTAACTTTACTTGTGTAAATTGAAATAGGACTGAAAAAAACCATCTATCCTAGCCAGTATGTTGTTTATCAGGGACTTCTCCTACAGTAATTAAGAACTGGAAAGCTAATTACAGAGGCTACTAAAATCTATATTAAGGCTAAGTATAGCTGGCAAGAACTTTTGATTCAAAATGCTGGGGAAACAACGCACAACTAAACTTGTACCCGGGCTTCAATATGCTTTTCTGTTGTTGTTGTTGTTTTAAGGCACTTCAGGAATGTTGCATAGTATCTGTAATAATCCTCAATGAATGACTGCATGCAAGTAGAATGAATGCTATTTCTGGTTTGCCAAAGGAATGGTCAGCTTACTTTGCCTTGAGCTCTGCCTCCCACAAATACAGCTCTTCTGCAGGAATGTACATTCCTGTGAAAGTCTACGAGTGGGAAACAAAACCACTCAGTAAATGCTTTCAGCACTCAAAACTTATATTGTTTTTGAAGGTTTTAATTAGATGGCAACCTTCTCAGCTACCACTCTAACCACTGCAATTACGCGAGAGGCAGCATTTTCTCTTTTGTTTATGAGGTTCAATACAATCCCTCCGCTCCTATTTCCCAATATCAGAATTTGAATATTTTCCCTTCCAGAGCTGCAGCAATTGAATGACAAGTGATGCTACTTTCAACGTGATCCATTTCCTTCATCTGGGAGCTGCTCATTTGCTTTCTCCTTTGTTTTCCTGACCTCTTCCTTCTCTCTGCTCAGTTCCCTTCAAACTTTTCCTCCACTCAGTGTCTCTCCAAGAACAATTTCTCGTTCTGTCAAGAAGCGCGTGCATACACACAGGTCTCCAAACCACCACACACGGCTGCTACTACACTCCTGTCTACTGTATCACAATCTTTTCAGATGGGTCTTGCATAAATAATATTCTTAGGTCAATGGAATGACATGAGACAGAATTCTTTAGGGAGTCAGAGTACATGTATTAATATTTGCATGGCTTCAAATAACCCGGCTTGGTACAGAAAGGAACAGACAGAATCAGCCCAAGCTTTGCAGACAGTAACAGTAAGGAAGTTTAAAAGATGATCAAGAAATTCATACCACTGTCTTGGCTACAGCAAATTCTAAGTTGTAAGACTTGAAGTAGATAACAGAGAAAAGAAAAATTGCTAAGTCAAACATTTAATAATTTTGAGGGTGGATATCCTTTTTGTTCAGGTGGGTGGGAAAGGGTTGGGGTTTTTCTCACATCTGAAAGGAACAGAAGGCAACACCCACAAAACAAGCAATAAAAGAATACAGAGCTGCCAGAAACTACCTTTTCCCCCCACCGTTCCTCCCTCCCTCCCACTTTCAGTAGCAAGTAAAGAGCATGCAACCAACCCGAAAATGAACAAGCTGCCCAATGAGCATACACAAGGTAAAAAATGTGCTTCAGACCCAAGACTCACCTCTGCATAACGATGAAAGTGTTGATCATATATTCCTCTTCATTTTTTGTTTTCTGTAGCTCTTCTGCCAAGATGTCACTCATGGTGCACTGCAACAGATATGGTACTTCCACATTGCGGTCTCCATCAAAAACACCATAAAGTGCCTCTCTGTTGTCACAGAAGTTATTGGCTGACAGCGCTGCCACACACAACCTAGTAAAGCAAAGCAAAACAACAAGATTGCTATCTAGCACCGATTTCTCATCTTGTCATTCTGAGAAGACGCAGTCTGGTCCAAGAGCCAGTTTTAACTAATCCTTTTCACAAGCTCCTCACAACTGCTTTCTTCTTTGGAGAAGAGGAAGGCCCATTCAGCAATGCTAAGATGGGGAGAGAACTTTCCTGGAAATTCAAGCGGAGATCTAAGTATTCTTCTTCCTTTTTTGCACATGGACAAGTCTCCTATTTGTGTGAAACAGGGGACAAGCTTGGTTGGGGGGAAATACATCCAAGACATTAGCTGAAACTGCACTTGCCCCACCAAGAGACGTCTTTTTGACTCAGCATGCTGCTGACCAAGCTTTGTATTAAAATCAGTAAACAGCAAGTAAAGGTTTGCTTGGCGCTTGCTAGGGAAACCTAGGAAGCAGAAGAGTTCTAAAAAGGTATCTAAGGAACAAAGAGATTCATCACTTTGCCAGTGACACAGAGACTAGCAGACTCTTGGTGTGTTATTTGTCAAGTGCTGCCTCAGTCATAGAAGCTCCACATGCTATGAATATTCAGAGTTCTGGCCATTCTACTTCTTCCTTTAGTATCTCTGATTTGCTTGGTAAACATCCTTTAGCTGAAGATAAAGAAGCTTTGCAAAGAGGAAAATGCCATTAAACGCACCAATCTTTTGCAAGTACCAAAGGTTTGCACAGACAAAATGTGTCGGTTACACTTGTATCTTAGCAACATTCTGGACAAAAAAGAAAGTTGAGAGCCAGGCAGGGGCCCAGTATACAAATATAGAGTCATGGCATGGCCTCTGCCTTTGTGAGGCCCGAAACATCCCCAGATTGAAATAGCAGATCTCTTTGTATCTGCATAGAAGCGCTCCGCTGCTAGGATGCTTGTATAAAAAGAACAACGCTGGTTCTTACTTGTTCTTAACTCCTGATGCCTCTGTGTAACCGTGACTCCACACTGCTGGAGCTCCTGAAGCATCACCAGCCGAGGGCTGGTCAATCTTGAAACAACGGATATTGCTGTAAGAAGAAAGGAAAAGATGTACTGGATTCACAGGCTGACATGATTCAGCTTAAAACGTAAGAACAGCAGCTTCTTTTCTCCCAGTTCTTAGGAATACATTTAATAGAATAAAACAGAGCAGGACATCTAAAGCAGTTACTCTTCTGTGTCTGTCTACAAAGAACAAAAAACAGTAAATAACCAAACCTCTATGAGAGTGTCAGCTGCACTGTTTGCTTACCCAGCTTCTCCTCTCCCTACTCTCATCCCTGAGCTATTTGTTTCCAACTCGGCCCAGTGGGAATGCAAGACCAATTTGTCACCAACTTAATGGAAGCCAGTATAGGGAGTGATTTTTCAACTTATGCCCTTACCCATGTTAAGAACAAATCTGTATGACCAGCATCATCCCCTACATTAAAAAAATAAGTCTTCAGAATCAGCAACATGTAGTAACAGTCTTCTGTGAAAATGCCCACGAGTCAGAAATTAGCTCCATCCCAGCACTGCCCTGACTTGCAAGAGCAGGACTGCAGCCCAGGCTGTGAGCACAGCCCTTCTGCCTTCTGTAATTTTACAGCCCAGATTTTACCTAGGCCCTTGATCCTCTACCCTCCAATTTACTACCAACATAGCCTCTAGCTTGAAATTCAAATACCTCGCATAGCGCAATAAAGACTTGAAAAGGGACCATCCCTATCTGTTTATGTGCTTCTCTTCATAGCCCAGCTTTGCTGGGGAGAGATGACCTGCCCTGTGCTCCCTCTGCTCTCTTCCAAAGGCAGGGAAAGCAGCTCCCCACATGCTGCAGGAACTTCAAAGGCACCCGAACCTTTCATGAACGAAATGACTCATAAAAGGATGAGCAGAAAGGTCTAACTGTTCGCTCAGAGGACTCATTTTTCTCCATCCAAAGCCCCACCTGACCTGAACACACAAGGAAGTCTTTTTTGGATTCCACAGCCTTCCTCAAATAACCTGAGGGACTGTCACATTCACTCTGATTTCTTTCAACACTAATAGTCAGGACATACATCAGCTAGGGCCTGCTAAAAGCAAATAAGCTACAAAAATCATGTTAGAGCCATTGGTATTTCGAGTCCTTGGCTTTGCAGCCCTCTGTGTGATGAACGTAAGGCAAACACCTCATCAATGGCATCAGAAAAGAAGTACCTAATCCTGATCAAATTGGAAACCTGGATCTATTCTAAAGTAGCAGATATTCTACATCTGTCTGTACCTGCAAAACACTACGACATACAGCAGCAAATGCACTTTCTTCACAGGCTTCTCGTACAAGGCACTTATTCTTTAGGGCAGAGGAACTTGGATCAAAAGGGTTTTTCCGTTCCCTCTTGTAGCTGGGTTGACTGACCCTGGGGCAGGTCAAGGACCCAGGGTTGTATCAATGCTTCCCAGCAGTGGTAAAAAAAAAAAAAAAGAAAGAAAAAGCTACCTCAATGCATTGCCTTCATCTTCCTCAGTGGTGTAATTACAACTAGACCACGTGCTCATAAAGGAACAGTACCCAGCAGCACATCCTACACAGGGAGATGAGCTAAGGCTTCCATACAGTATGCTTTACTTTCTCCCAATGCAAGATGTTATAATTGAATCAGAAGCTCTTTCCTAAAAAAATCACAGTAACAGCATCTTTTTTTCCCCTCCCCTTTTCATTATAATTGCTACTGAAATCCTTACATCCAGTAAATCACTTGGCAACATCCTCCTAAGCATGCAAGCCTCTTTTAAGATCTCCATACATGGTGGAAAAAAAAAAGCAAGCATGCATGACAGGACTCCTCTCACCAGAAGCAAGAATACATATTAACCTACTGCCTGCTTGAATCCTGCCATGGCACAGATGGAGAGCTGCCTTTCACATGCAGAAGGAAGATATAAAAAGCACCAAGAGCACAAGTGTTTTTGTGCCTGCCACAGAAAGCAAGGGCAAGGAGCATCTCCTCTCTCACATTCAGTTGTGGCAGTGCACTGGGAAGTGTTGCGCATCTATACAGACTTCCACCATATCCCAAAGGAGACCTAAAACACCTGACCTCAGCTGAAGGGTACTTACACAGACAAGAATAGGTCTGAAGTTGTAAGAAAAATAATTTAAGATATATATATATGTATATGAAGAAAAAGGTTTCTGTGAATTAAAGACGCATACGCCAGTGAAAATACAGTGTGGCACTGGGCCATGCTATTCTTTTACTGCCTAGGTCTTAGATTTGTACAACACCACTGTAGGGCATGAAGCCCAAATACTAAACAGGCAAGAGATAAGCTTGCCTCTTTTATCTGTTGGCCACACACAATTGGTACCTGATCTTTAAGTTCAGGTACCATTTAAAGTAGCTCTAGTAACACACATGTGCTTCTCTACAAATCACAGCAACATTACATACTGCTTCTTTAGAAAGGTTTCCGGCATACAATGAACAGTTCTTTAAGAGAAAAAATACATCCCTTCCTGCTTTTTTTTTCCCCTCCCCCTTTGTCTGCTGCAGAACATGGACTCCTGTTTTTTTTAATCTATAAAAACTTATTATTATGGGGTTTAAAATGCTTCAGTGCTTGACCTTAAGCATTTAAAAGCAAACCACACAAAGCAACACTCAACCCTCAAAAGCTTATCAACTGTTCTTGGTATCATACAGTGTTTAAGGATCAAAGAGGCTCAGAATTAAACAGAGCTGGTGCAGTTCCCTTCAGGACATAAGAAAGGCTCAAAGTAGCACCACTGTCCACAGATTATCTGTTGTAATGTTACAGTTTCACCACACACTGTGGGAGGCAACAGGAGGCACTTGGTGCATTTCAGTTACAGATGGCACTTGAAGTCATAGAGCAGGAAACAAACAGGTAGACAGGAAGCAAATAGTGCATCCCAAAGAGATCCCTCTTGATGACGGATTAAAAGAAATGTTTTGTGAGGAGGTAACAAGAAGCACAGTAGCAAACAGATGAAGAAAAAACATAATAAGCAGCTATTAGCATCTCAATGGTGGAATCTAATGTCAGAAGGAACATGGAGATCAAACTAGCTCCTTCTGCACCCTCCCCATCCTGTAAGTCAACTTACTTCAGCAGCTCAAGGGTTTTGTGATCCAAGGCCAATCTGGCGTTTCCAGTCAGGTCCAGCTCTTGCAGTTTTGGAGGCAAGTTTTCAGGCAAAGTTATTTCACTCAGTTCATTGCAGCTCAGATCCACACACTGCAAAAGGAAAGCAGTCAAGTAAGAATCCAGCTTGCATTAAGATCAGTTTTTGATTAAATGCAGTAATGTGTGTTTCATGAATAAGAGAAGCCGCAGTCAAGATCTAAGATTATTGATTTAAGTAAGTGGTTCTTTGTATGGCATGTACAGTCTTCTTTCCAGATGCCTGGGACACCCAGAAATACGTTTGTTCCATTTCCATTTCTGAACAGGTGTAAGCTTGTTGCAAAACTAGTAAGGTTTGTTTGCTCTACCCATGGACAAATATGGTCACTGTATTTTTATTAACAGATGAGTATTAAAGAAAAAAATGTTACTGATGAAAACAGGTGCCAGTCTTGTAATAGGTAAAGGAAACAGACAAACGAGGTTAGGGGTTCTAAGATACTGTCAACAGCAGTCCATCCTCTGAAGTTCACTTAAATCAGCACAGGTGTGAACATGCTATGAAGGTGATATTTACTAAAGGATACTGAAAATAAGAAGGTACAAATAGATGGAACGGGGCTGAGCAGAGGAAAAGTAACAAAATACCAGAGCAGTTTTAAGCATGGCGTTAATCTGTCTTAGAAGGATTCATGTTTAAACATGAAGTTATTAGAATAAGTAGAAAAAATTAAAGCTGAAGTATTTCAGAAAAAATATGATTGAAAACCAGAAGAGAAGCATGCTGGCTATCCACCAGCTAAGCATGAATCAGGTGCCCTAGAATGACAACCATCCCAAACCAAACGATATTAAAGTTGCATATCCATATGAAAGTCAGTACACAAAAATCTCAACAAAACCAGCTCTTCAACTCTATACCACAGGTATAGCATGCAAAAACAGCCAAAATTTTATTAGAGGACAGAATAGGCTGATATTTAACCAGGAATACTGTCCACATATTTCAGAATGATAATTCCCTATTTTCAACCTGGAAAAAGAACTCAAAACCTCTGGTAAAACTGAGGACTGAATAGTTGTGGGTAGGCTGCAGGGAGAATTCTCCTAGCTGCACACTTTGACTGATATGTAATTTCCAATGATAAAAGCATGAGAACGTAAGTCTCTTAGGCATATTCAAAGATACTGGGTCCTACACTGGAAAAAAATGACATAAGATAACCCAAGTAAAATTTGGAAAAGAAAAATCCCCAAACACTGTTAAATATATGCAACACACATAATGACCCAAATCTCAAATCCTGAGGTTGTCTGATATGGAGGACTAATTATCTAGGAAGAACAAACTGCTGACATTATCTAAACTTGATATGGAAATCAGAATTTAAAATCCATCACGCAAACTAAATAGCAGCTTTGGAGAAGAGTAATTCCAATGAGCTTTTTTTTATTTCTTCGCTATTCCTTGCTGCTTCCAGAGAGCCAATAATTACCTCTCAGATTAACAAAGCTGCCAGCAGGCCTTGATGCGCTCAACTCCTCAACGCCATCGGAAACTTGATGGAAAAGAATGTGGAATAAGGAGTACAAAATGAGCAAAATCATTTCATTGTTCTCAGTACGTGTCCAATACACTAAAGGTAGTAGTAGGATACTGGAGATCCCTTGGTCCCTATGCAGCAGTGAATACAGTTTATCCATCAGGTTAGGATTTCTCCAATTTGATTTGTAGTGTTTGAAGAACAGGTTAGCAGGGACTTTCTAACATCTATATTAAATTCACTCCTTATTCTACTCCCCAGGCAAGCAGTAAAGCATATTTCCTAACTGATCCTAATTTCCTTCTGGTTTATCCCCACCCACGCGGCACCAGAAGAACAAGTGCAACTGCATGCAGGACAGTGCACCAGGACGGGCCAGGTGGTGCACTGCATATAATATTCAGCATTTGCTTAGTTGCCCAGGTGTAAATGCAGTGTGTCTTGTCCATGGCTGACAGGGCCTCGAGTTATTGCCAGCTGTGACTGAAGGTGTGCACACCAGAACTAATCTCAACTCAAAAAAAAAAAAAAACTATGCAAGGTATCTCAGAGACATCCACAGAGCTTTTTGAGGCAGAAAGCAACACAAAACTTCTGTACCCTTAACTACAGTGCATAAGATCAGCCTACAGATGGCTGTCTCCCTGAAATGGCCTCACATTTGGAAATCCTGGAGTTACCTTGAGTGCAAAAGCAAAACCTTTTGTAATTAGCTTTCCCTCTGAAGCAATTTCAAACAACACAGTAACTGCACTACTAACTGTTCCAGGAGCACTGACTCAAAAAATATAATATGTCAGCCTCTCAAGCTAATTAAGTACAAAAGCAGAGCAGCCATTACCTCAGGTAACATTTTCCCAAGAAATCTGGAGTATTTGAATGCCACCTCAATTAAGATTAACCATTAAGTATGACAATCACAGTCATAACATGAAACTATACAACTCCGTGCTTTGCTACAAGTAGGCTTCTTTTACTGAACTATGAAACCTGTACTCAAATTCCAGCTTCTTAACTTGCTTTGGAACATTACGAATGCCCTCCAACATCAAAGAATGAGCTCCAGTTTAGCCAAGTAATGTATTCAGCCAGAAATCAAAGGCTCAAGCTCCAGCCCTGACCCAGAAAAATCACTAAGAGGCCACAAGATTCCCTCTGCCTACAGCACAGCTATCTGGCAACTGCAGAAACACATTTCGACTAAGTCAAAACCAAACTTAGGTATTAACGAAAGCACAAAAGTGAAGTCCCACAGCACTGCACCCTCTCAGTTAAAGGCAGCCCCACTATTCCTGAAGTCCCAGCACTGCTGATGAAATCCATGCCTCTTTCTTTCACTAAAGTAACTGCAGGAAATCATCAGAAAGAAAAATCACTAGGTCTTCCATGAACACTTTGCTACTCAGCTACAAAGCTTGACAGAAGTTTAAACATTGATGCTTTTACAAAATACTCATTATTCCCCAAAATGCGGGAACAGAAAGGAAAAAGTTGGTTGTTCCTGACCAACATGTTTACATTATCCTCTTTTTTTTTTTCCCCATGGTTAAAAATGCCCTCATACTTTAAAAGAAATATTTACTGTGCAGAGCCTTGCTCCCCCCACCCCAACTCTTCCTCTGAGAAGAAAAGCCTTGCTTCTAATTGATTCTAAATGGCCTTCAGTTTCCTCTGACCATTGTTCCAAAGAGGGAGGAGTGCTCAGAAGTCCACATTTGTTTGAGATTTCCTGGCTAAAACCACAAAGCTCATCTTTCCGTGTACTCACTGTCCAACCAAATTATTCCTCCTGCTTTCCTGCGTGACCCCAGACACTGAAGGACACTGAGGAGTCTGGGAACTTGGCCTTTTGATTCTGCAGACTGTATGAAGCACACACAAGTTTTTCTGATCCCTTGAATAGGTAACCAGTTCTCAAACCCTGGGAACACCTCTTCCAGTTGTACCACAAGCTTTATGCACTATGTGTTAATCTCCTACCTCTAAGCAATGGAAATAGCACGCACCCCAAAATATTCCGCACTGTGGTCAGGAGAGAAGCAGAAACTTCATTCACAAAAGCTACACAGTAGCGTTCTTCAGCACAATCAAGCAAAGAACGTGTCAGGAAAAGTTTGGGATTATTTCCAGTATTACACACAAGAGATGGATTAAACATTCTTCCAGTTGTACAGAATATGACTGCAATTATGAAAACAGAAGTAGCTTGCCTAACTACCCAAATCCTGTGCTCCTGGAACTTCTCTCTGTCCCCAAGGCCTATCCTATTTTGCAGCTTCATCATTTTTTAAACACATGCTCTAAACAAAGTCCATTCCTACAGAATTAGCAATTGCCAAAGCAGCAAGAGTTATGTTATGTATGTTAAGTATGTTAATTACGTATAGCTCCTGCAACATGTTTAAGTCATATCGCAACAGACCGTCACAGGAAGACAACTGACACTACTTTGGCAAACAAGATGGGATGTGCTGAAGGTGAGTGTAAAACCAGATTTTGAGGTTCTTCCTCCCTTCCCCTCAGAGGCAGCACAGGGGCGAGTATTTTACATAGTGTCTCAGACAAGAAAGCAGCTGTCAGATCTCCGCAACTGAGAATATACTATCCTGGAGCAGTGAGAGACCAGAGGGGAGAACAGAATTGGTCAAATGTGCATTATCAGTGTGTACTTGACAGCACATTCATGCCTTACCTTTATTTCAGAAAGCTGCATAACTTCTGGGAAGACTTCAATGCAGTTGGAGTGAGCAATTACAGTATGCATGCGTCTACAGTTCATGATGGTTGTTGGAATGGCTTTCAGCTTGTTACCACTAATATCAATTTCCTCCAACTCTTCCAGCTTGGCCATTTTGCTATGAGAATGAGAGTTTGAGATTTTCTTTTAATACAGATGCATATTTTACGTTGCAGTGGAGGTAAGAGCAGTGGGGTTTTCACTATTTCAAGAAAATAAAACTGCAGATTTCAGCCCAGCCCAGCAGTGCTGTCACCTCTCCTCCCATCAGATTCTAACAGTCATGAAATAAAACCTGCGCTGCTTCTATCAATTTCTGTTAATGCTACTTTTGAAACAACTTATTTTGCTTACATTCCCTCTGTTCATCAGTTCACGTCCGCTCTTTTTCCTCCTTTCCTCCAGCTCCAGCTTTTCACTTCATCCCATCTTCTCCCCTCCATTTTCTGGCACCCTGCTCAGCTCCACCCCCTTATTCATCTCCCTCCTGCCACTGAAGCCCAGTTGCTCAGAACACCACACAAGGACAGCGATGGCTCTTCCTTTATTTATCAGCATCTCCTTTCCAAGGTTGTACCCCATCAGCTTTACAGCGTGTCTTACACTTGAAAGACTTCTGATTAAAACAGAGTGACCTGAGAGTACAGTAGTTCATCTAAATCGCTGCCAAGGGAGTATCTCCTTCAGGAGCGAGAGTGCGGTTTAGCCCAGTGCCAAAGGACATTTCCAGACTGTTTTATGCTTACAAGTCTTCTATGAGCAGAAGCCCACCAGTTGTAAGTAAAGTCACCAACCTGGGCAAAACAGAAGACCTCCTTGCCCTACTTCAAAAGCATACTGCTCTCATGCTGAAAAGTACTCCAGATGCAATCAAAATGCACTGACTAACATTGTGTAATGAGAGGGTTGCAAAGTGCAGCAGGGCATAGCAGATAAATCCACCCACTGCAATGTCACCACATCTGAAATACAACCTGTCCCACTAGATCACTGTGCACCTTAGTTTTTGCTATGAAAATGTTTCATGTTGTCCATCAGTGGGCCAGAGCAGTAAAACCAGTTACTCACCTTGCAGGGAAGCTCTGTAGGCGATTGTAGGCCATATGCAAGATTTTCAGGTGTGGATGGCCTGTTAACAAGGGTACACATTTATCCGTGAGGTTGTTATTGGTCAAATACAACTCCTGTAAGATGCTATGGGTCTCCTCAGAAAGAGTGGCTGGGGGAAGCATTTCCAGTTTGTTGGCAGAGGCATTAAGAAATCTCAGGCTGCAAAGAGAAGTTGTGTAAGGGAGTTCAGTGAAACATCTTGCAGGTTTTGTCTAAAGTATAAGTAGAAATTCTATTTGTATGTTAAGATAGTTACAAAATAAAGGCCAAAAGCCCAAGCTCTCATTGATAGAAAGACGAGAAGCCTAGTATTACACCAAAAAAAATTCTGATTCCATTTTCAAAGGAGCCCATTTATGTGAACAAAACATCAGCAAAATGAGCATGTCAAAATGCCTCTATTCCTTTATCAAAACCTCAGTACTGCTAACATTGCTACAGATGTACCTTCAGGTAAGAACAAACCACATTTCCGTATTTGTTCCACATAAAAATGAATTCTGAATTCAGCATCAACGAACCATGAGAGTATAGCTACTCTTCAAGTGACTAAGAAGTCATTGGTAAAGAAGCCAGCTAACTCTTCAGCATTTTAGATACTAGCTAGGGATTTTTGGTTTATGGTTGTTCATTGCTTTTTTTCCTAAACCTGTAGGCCTGAAGCAACTACAAAAATATGACAAGTTTTCTTTGAATATTCGGACAACTAAGATCCAGCACCAATCACACAAAAACCCAAAACAATATCTTAAAGGTTTTAAAGAGAAACACAGCCAATATGCAATCAAATTAAAAAGACAGACACTTGCTGATCTGTGCAGCAAGTAAGCCAGATCCGTACGCAGTTTTGGAGTGTCCCTCCCCTAGCAGAAATCCTTGTCAATATTTTCTGAATTCCATGACAAGCAGCAAGGACTGAACAAGCAGAGAAATGAAGTTATTCTTTCCCCCTCAGAGGACCCTTTTGAGGGTGGGAACAAGACCTGCTGAAGAATAGGCACTGCCTGCTCTTCTCAGCAATGCTCTGCACACAGATGATTCACATTCCTGTAGGAGAGTCTGGTGATGGCAGAAGCACAGAGGGATACATGCTGTTGGCATCTTAAGGGCTAGAATTCACACAGGCAATTCCAAAGAAATGGAAAATGAAGGCCATTTAGCCTTTAGTAACTAACTCTGGCATGACCGTACCTTTTCAAGAGAAATAAGACTGCTCTCTTCCTTCCTCCCCTTTTCAGAAAAGGCTGCCTTAGAGAACTTGTGCTACAGAAGTGTGTGCCTGTCAGGCTGCAGCAACCACACTCAAACCAGGCTGCGTTGCTCCTACCACCTAATGGGAAATGGCAGCTGCAACAGTCACGGTTGCATTCAAGACACAAGACTCGGAAATGAGCTAGCTGAAGCCTACAGAGCCAGCGATCAGGACACAAAAGGTGTATGTGCTCTTGTCATTGATCTTCAGAGAAAGTTATAAAATATTGATAGCTCTTCCCCTGCTCCACCTAGGCACGCAGCAATTGGCACTGACCTTTAGGTCTATTAATGAATGAAATGGATTTGCATGAGCCTCAGCTGGTTGAAACTTGCTCAGCAGCAAATAAGGGTCAGACACGCTACAGGGAAGTCACATGGAATGTCAAAGGATTTAAAAAATATATATTTCCATTAAAGCAGAAATCTGCGCTGCACAGAACCAAAAGTAGGTTAGCTGTTTTACACAGGCAGAGGAGTCCACTATGGAGAAACAGCTTAATCCTCAGGCTCATTCATTATTCACAAGGGTGGTAAAACTCCAAAGGAAGAGGGGAAGAGAAGGATTAATACAAAGAAAGGAATAAGCTTTTGAAAGGGTTTTTCTATATTATTTATTCTAAAAAGATGCCGCTCAATTTTGCCCGTTAGGTATGAACTAAAAATACATTAAGCTTATTCAAAGTTGGATTACTAAACTGAAGCGTACCACATCAATGGCCTCCGTATTTAATTAAACACCAACAAGCACACCTATTACTAAAGTACAGACAACTACTGCTTGGACAACTTGTTTCTAAAATCCATGACAATCTTTCCTCTTTCCACAAAACAGGCACTTTGATTAACATTAAAGCCATGGTACCTTTTGTACTGCTCAAAGTACAAAATGGTCATCTCCAGCTCAGTTTAGAAAGGCTTAATTAATAAACAGGTTTGAGGACGCAGGGAAGAATGATCTTTCACAGGAATATGACAGAGATGAGAAAGTAGCAGCAGAACACCTCCCAAGAAGAGGCACCTTAAGAGGAATCCGTATTTTACGTATGTTCCATAGGGTGCAGCAGAACATCCTGCAGTGCTTCACAGGTACCTTCTTTCAATGACCAAATGGAGCCACGCAGATTGTCTAGAAAGCATCCTACAGGTATGAAGTTCTACATGTGCAAGATGCAAATTTGTTCAGGTACAGCTAGCCCAAAACACAGCTGCTAAAGCTTCAAGTAAGAATACTTACATTGTTCTGGTAATGCGAAAGCGATACAATCTACTATATGGAGTTCAAATGAAATTCAGAAGAAAAAATTAATCAGTCCTTCTTCCAGCATTGGTGGAACAAAACAAGAAATCTCAAGCTGTTCCTTCATTGGCACTAAAGTGGTTGATATCTACATGCTCCTGCCAAAAATAGGCTTTGATGCACATATTTTTCAATGGAAAAAGGAAAGAGTAGAGCTGTTGCCCTGTATCCTTCTGCCTTTCAGCCTTTTGCCAACACTGAAAATAAATCTCCAATATTCTGACCTACCACTTAGTGCCTTGATTCTAACCACACTTAGGCAGGTAGAAGCATTTCCCCAACAGCTTAGGACAGAAACCCTGCAGTAGTAGAGTATCTCACCTTCACCACACCTACCAAACACCTTCACATGCACACTCACAGCCACGCAGCGATCAGAATTAGGATACCTACACAGTAATCTCCATTTGTAGTTTAATTGTAATGATGTCAGCTTTCTTTTTAGAGAAGAGAATGTTGCTTACTTACATGTTCCTTTTGACCAGCTGCTACATTAAAATGGTAAAAACATTCCCTAAAGATCCTTCTTTCAAGATATTCTCTCAATTAAAAAAAAAGAGACACCATCCTTTGGGCAGGGAACAGAATGAACTAGGAGACTGCTCCTGCATACAGCTTTGTTGATTCTGTGCTCTTTTATGTGAAAAAAAAAATCTGTTCTTGTCCATCAAGCTTCACCTTGCACTGATTTAACACAGAAGTCCTTTTTCAGCTTATTTTTACACCCCTGCTTCTCCATCCTCGTGTAGCGTGCCAGCTGCACATCTTACGAATGCCCTCTGGATGACTGGAAATTTACTTGGGCACAACTGTTTCCATCTCACTTGTGCATGGACTTTAACTGATTCACGTTCCTTGAAGATATCCCACGCGTATTGCTTATCAGATGGAAGCAGAATGTCAAGTATTAAGCTCAGTCCAAAACTAATTGT
>JANHGO010002235.1:0-19657 GCA_024606505.1 Aquila spilogaster
CTCTGTGGCAGACGAGAGAGGGAAGGGTGTAAACTTTCATTGTTACGACTTTTAAGCAGAGATTTGTTTGGAAAGGGCGGGCCGGTTCCCAGGCGGCACCGACCTGTTCTTCCTTTGGCATTTAAAACAACGGCGGATTCTTCCCCCGGGCCTGGTGTGGAACTCTGAGGAGTCGCCGCTGCTTTTTATTTCGGCTTCCGTGGGCTTTGTTTCAAGCTCCAGATAAACCGGAATGGAGAGCGTGCTGTTTGCAAATCCTGCTCTTTTCCCAGGCTCATTCTTCCCTTTGCACTTCTCGTGTGGGTGCTTGTCTGTTTATAGTGGTGACAAGAAGAATTAAGGGCTTTGCAGTAACATGTCCGTAGTTGTCCTCTGGCACTGAATCTGTAGGTGACCTCCCTGTGGGGTGGATCCGATCCTCACCGGGAGTTGCTGGGCACTGTGATGGAAAAACGAACTCCTGCCAGCCCAGTGCCACGGTCAGTGGCAGAGTCCAGCAGCACATCAGCACTGCCCCTGGGCCCTTCCTCAGGATCCAGGACCCCTGCGCCAATCTGCTCCCACTCTGGGTCAGTGAGCTGTCAGCGGGTTGTGCTGTCCATCCTGCGTGGCTGCAAGCTGGCGTGGAACATGCTGTGGGGTATCCGCCTCCTTCCTTGTCTTAGCACAGAGGCTTGGAGGCTCTTAGAGTGAGCAATTCAGCCAGCTGAGCAGGTGGAGAGTAGAAACATATAAGGATAGTATGCATTCCTTGATAGCTCGACTATGGTTCAGTTTGACAGACCAGTGGGAGTTTGGGGCTGACAAAGGCAGGAGAGGGATAGCACTGCTCCCAGCACCACCACTCCCACCCCCCTCCAGTGGGGAGACTCCTTCAGTGACATCTTGACTTGTTGCTAGTATGAAGGAAGTGCCATAAGGAATACAGGACCTTGTAGCTGCTCCTGTGCAGTGCTTTGAGATCTCCTGACACAGAGTTCTGTGTGAGAACTTGGCGTTTTACTGTTTCAACACTTGAGCACAATTACTTCCTTTACCTGGGGAATGGTGCCTGAGCTGGTTTGCCTTCCCTTCCCCACCCTTTCCTTTCCAGTCCCTTCTGCAGGGTGGAGAAGAAATGTTAAATGTCACAGAGATTCCCTGCTTTCCATTTTGCCTCCAGGTTAGTCACAGGAGCTTCTCCCAGGGGGATGTTAAGAAGCAGGCTGGTTTTGTTGTTTTTTTAGCATCAAGAGTCTAAATCTGGAAAAACCTGGGGGGAAAAGAAAAATCCTCCTTGATAAATAACCATCAAATTGAAAGCTCTCCGCTATCTGAGACTGAGCAGATGAGTACTGCAGAGCATAACTTTCTGGTTCCTGAGGATCTTTGCATTGTAGGCTGGTGTTATGCTGATGTCCCGAGGCTGCAGGAGTTTATGCCTCAGCCCTTGCTGCCAGCTTCACAAAAAGCAGGGCCATGTTCTGGCAACAGGCCCAAATTCCAGATTGATTCAGCGGCTCAGTGACAGTTATAACTCAGAGTTACCTTCTCTCTTTTAGCTCCCAATCCCACTTATATGCTCAGTGATGCTTTCTGCCACAGGGGGCTTTCTTAGCGTGAGGTGGAGCCGGTGACTGCTCCCTCTAGCTGGCTGGGAAGGAGTCAGGCCTCAGTGCAGCAAGACCTGGCTCTCAGCTGACTGAGGAGAGATGTCCCTGGTGCTGTTGGTTGGGAGGTGCCAGGGGGTCCAGTAAGCCTTGGCTCAGTTAGATTGCAGCATTCGGGCTCAAGGCTGTTCCAAGGCTCTGTCTGTATGGTGCGGCTCTTGGGAGAACTGTGGCTGAGAAGCGGGGAGGTGGTGTATCAGTACTTGTAGTTATCAAAGGCTTTGGGGAGCTCTCCCTGTCTGTGCTACTGGGAGAGGGGTCTACTCGCAGGGTGCTGCCCACCTCTGCTTCCTGACCCAGTTCACAGCTGTAGCCTGGGTGCAGCCACAGTGTCCAGGAGCCCCCCAGCATCTGCTGGAACAAGGAGGGACAGTGATGCTGAAAGCAGAGGAGTCACTGTGACAGCTTCCCACTGCAGGTTCTTAGCTTGCCTCTCACGGCAGCATCCAAGTGTCTTGGCGTTCAGGGTCTTTACCTCCATGGTTCCCAATGGGAAAGTTTTTGTCCCTTCTGAGAGTGGGGAAAATCAAGGCGCTGCGTGGTCAGTGCCTTGTCCAGGGTGGTACCCCTGCATCACCCTGCCTGGCACCAGCAGGAAGGAGTGGAATGGTTTTGTAGGCAGCTGTTGTTGCCCAGGCCACTGCTAAGTGTGTAGAACAACTGCCAGGTGTCTGGGAAGTCACTGTCCACTGAGGGCTGGTCTTGTGCCTAGCAGAGCGTCCCTCTGGGAGGTGGCCCTGTCTCAGGGCAGGACCCCTTCTGCACTCAAGAAGAGCCAATCCCAGCTCGTTAGCAAGGGTTCTGTTTTAGCCACTACACTGATAACTCAGGTGTGTGGAGCTCCGCTCTTTGACCAGAGAGCACCTTCTTATCAGAGGTTCACCCATCCCAGAAAAGCCACTGGGCTCTGTGCTTTTATCATACCACACAGACTCAGTAGTGGCACTTCAGCCAAAAAAAAGAAGTTTCAACCTTTTTTTTTCCAGCCTGCAGCTCTTCCCACAGGCTTCTTCCTGGCTTTGCTTTGGCATTCTGCTTATTGAAGCGACTTGGTCTATCCTTCCACTTCCCATTCAGAATGTGCTGCAGGTTCAGGAGAACACGTGCTCAGTTGTGTCAGTCCTGCTGGCTTAGCTGTTCCTCCCAGGTAGATATGGGTGTCTGAAACCAAAGATGTCTGGAAAAACAGACAAGTGAGTGATATCAGACTTTATGTTAAGTGAGATGCCAGAGACCTGTCTGTGCTGGAGCTCTTGCTGGTGAGAGAAGTGGGATGCTGTGATGAACCAGCAGCAGGACTTCTCATGTGCCACCCTGGTACCTTTCTTAAGTGGCACAGTAATGGCCTAAGTGAGGTGAGTGTGCAGCTGCACCGCTGCTGAGGTGTTGCTGGCTGCTGCTGTGAGCCCACTTCCACTCCTGTTGCTGAACGTCTATGTTGACAGCATGGACACCCCTTGCAGTTGTGTAGTTCTCCCATCTCGCTGCCTCTCAGCTCCCTCCTGTGTGCTGGGCTCATCTTCCAGATAAAGGTGACTCCTGTGGCCTCAGTTCCCTTCTCCTGCTCCATACCCTTTGCATCTGTGTGCCCTGCTGAGATCCGTGCGGCAGCGCAGGGCAGTGTGCTGGGCCGGGCAGATCACATGTCCTGCTCAGCACTACTACTTTCTGGTACTTGTTTGGAATTCAGGCTAAGAAATAAACTCTTGAGGAAAGCAGAAACCTATGACTGGAGAGCAGAGGGAGCAGCAGGAGTGAGGGGATAAGCACAAGGCAGGCTCTGCTGGACACTTGGCAGGGGCCTGGAGCAAGAAGGGAGTGTAGCATGCCTGCTGTCCAGGCATGTTAGCAGAAGGTGCTGGCTGCACCCCTGGGTGCCTTGGCGCCATGGTGCTCAGCAGCAGGGCGGTGCTTTGACAGCATGTCCAGAAACACAAAGCTGAGTGGGCTTGGACATGGCTGCAGGGCTGCCTTTCTGGCAGGGCGTGCAGCACAGGGGATGTGCTGACTTTGGCAGCCACAGGTGCTCAGCCCATACCTGCTTCAGCGCACAGTCATCCAGCGTTGGCAGGAGGCATCTGATACTGCTCGAAACCTGCCAGCCTGAACTTAATCTGCAAAAATAGGTTACGTGTGGATTTGGATCAGCGTCGTGTGTTTGTAGTAGATCAGCCTTTTGATAAATAGGATGTTGGGCTTTTAATGAAATTTTGGAAACCCTGTAGCCAGATCTTCTGCGTGTTAAGACCACAGGCATGGGGCTTCTGGTGTGCATCACCTCCTTTTACAGCAAACACGTATCTGGGTGGGAAAGGAAAGTGTTTGCTCTGAAATGAGCTGGTCTGGTCTTCATGGCCACCTCCACAGCAAGCTTCTTGTGAGAGCTGCCATGTGTCTGGAGACAGAGCTTACTCCTGACACTCCCTGGTGCTGCCAGGCTGCCGCTGCTGGTGCAAATGGGCCATGGGAGCACCTGTGTGGCTGAGCCCATCACCAGGCAGACTGTCTTTGGGAGGAGATGAGTGCCCAGCAGAGACTGTGCTGCCTGAGTAGGAGCCAGGGGTCCTGTGAAGACAGAGCAAGGGCAGGTAGTGTTGCTAGTGGTCTGGTTGTGCTGAGACTGAAGCAGCACTGCCTGGAGGCTGCCTACTTTATTCAGAAGATGACTACAGAGGGCACTTGCATGCCTGGCACAACTAAGTGGGATATTATTGAGGTCTGTCTTGCCTGTACAAAGATTTTTAGCAGATGCTAGGTGCTTGTTCAACTGCACCCTGCCTGGCTGGCTTGCAGGAGTGCCTTGCAGATAGCCCCATGGAGGAGCAGTGGAGAGATTTCTGTTGCAAGCAGCTGGTGCCATCATGCTTTCCTCTGTTACAGGTATTGATGTTAAGTCTGCTGGGCAGTCCCAGGGAGATGGTGGCCGTGTAGGCCCTGGGGATGTTCGGAGACATCAGAGGGGACGTGCTGAACACCGGAGACACACTATCGCCAACGGTGTGGACTTTGGCATGGTAAGAGAACAGCCCTGTCATGGGTTCCTGCCCCAAGTGTGGATGTTGCAGAGGTCCCTCACTGCTGCTATGAGCACTGTGGGCTATTGCTCTCTCCTGCCCACCTTGCACATGGGAGATGTAGGGTCTTTGTCTGTCAGGAAGATCCTGGTGGTTCTTTCTGATACAAAGGTTTGTTAATGCGTGTGATGGCCTTGCAGTTATTTCCAAGGTATTTTGCTTATTGAGACGTGCAGAGGAAGGAGGAGGTACGTATTTTCAAGAGCCAGGTCGGTCTATGGGGTTGGCACATGTGCAATCAACAAAAGCTTGGGCCAGGAAAGGCCAAAGTTTACCTTACAGTGTTAGGAGGAGGCCCCAGTGCTGCAGTGGTCTTAGTAGGTCGGTCTCTGGGCCTTTCAAGCACTCCAGCAGAAGTCACCTATGTGCTGTGCTGGTGACTGGTAGTGCTGAGGTGTGCTGTGCTGCGGCCTCGGGACCCTGAGCAGCCAGAGCCAGGCCTGCAGGCATCCTTTCCACCAGAATGTGGACAGAGCACGGGGAAGGGGCTTTGTGCTGTGACCTCTGCTAGATGATGTAGGTCAGGGCTCTAGCATGCTGATCCTTGTGGCTCCTGAGAGATTTTTTGCCGGTAATGCAGAGAAATCTGAACTGAATTTGGCTGGGAAGCCCAGAACCAAGAGATCTGCTCCTCTCTCTGTTGCTAAGTGAAGAGGCTTAGATCAGGTTGCCCAGACCAAGGGATCTGCACTGCTCCCGAGTGCAATGCAGAAGCTGACTGGGCATATTGCCCACAAGCTCAAGCACAATTTGACTGGGAAGAGAGCCAGGACCTTGTCTGTGGGATGAGTGATCGTCCAACCTTTCTTGCTTTGTCTCATGGCACGGAGCTGCTGGCAAGGCTACAACTCTCACATCTGCACTTCCCCTTTTCATACCCTGGTGTCACTCGCTGCCTGGTCTGGACCAGCCAGCAGGCTGCGTGGGCTGTCCTTGTGCAGCATTGATTGCAGCATGGCACTGGCTTTGGGAGGCATAATGTGCTTTGTTGCCTGGCCCAGCCTGACCTGCCTGGGAAGGGTTGGTTTATGCGCATGTGGGAAGAGGTCTGCTGGGCTTGCAGCAGTGCAAAGGGCCGGTTCTTTCTTTCCCTCTCAGACTGAGAGGGTCTCAGCTGAGAGGTGCTGACAAGAAGAAATAACTGTGGATGTGCCTGCCTGGGGTTGGGCTCCCTCTGCTCCTCAGGTTTTGGTGGCTGCTTGGGGAGGGGATGCAGGGCAGGGCTCTCATGTGTGCGTGCAGCTTCAAGCTGGAGAGCAGCAGAGGTGGCATTGCTCTATCAGCTCCACATCCTTCCTGGTGCTAGTGAGGAAGGGCTTTGGCAATCAGGGTGTCTCGCTAGAAGCTGGTGTTTGTTCCTGGGACTGCCACACGTGCTGTTGCTTTGGGCTAGTGTTGCTCTTACCTTTGTTTCACCACACTGCTTAGTTGTCATGGGGGATGCGGGAGGCAGGTGTCCCACATTTCTTCCTTCCATCCCTGTTATATCCAAGTGCTGCACTGCCTTTGTGCTCCTCCTCCCAGAGATGAGATGCCTGGCACTATCCTGTGGGGGTGAGAAGCCTTCCCCAGCACCAGGGCACAAACATTTGGGTGCCAGTTCTACATTTGAGTATGCAGAGACAGTTGAAGCAGGTTTGAATCCAGCAAGGACTGAACCTGTGTGCAGGACAGTGCCCTCGCCTGGCTGTGCTTTATTCCTCCCTGGTGCTGGGAAGATGCTGAACCCTGCAGAGGCAGTTCACACAGCTGTGATTAGACTTATTTGCCCCAGTTCCAGAGGGGTGGGGGTGTGGAAGGGACTGATGTCCATTCGGCAGCCCATGAGTACGCTAGGACCTGTTAATCTTGATCAGCAAGGCAGAGGTTTGGGGGCTATGCTGCAGCCCAGGGATGCTTTATGATGGACAGCTGGTGTCTGCTCAGATGGTTGTTTTTTGTTTGTTTGTTTCAATGAGTTCATTGATTGGCCCCATTTCCCTATGGCCTTAGGGTAGCTGGGATGGGGCCTGTGAGAGGCTGAGCACTTTAATTTGTGGGCAGCCCAGGGCATGGCACTCTCCCCTCCCCTTCCACCACAGGCAGCACCAACCAAGACCTGCTGTGTCCACTCCACCTCCCTGTCCTGGCCCTGCCCAAGAAGCTGTTCTGCCCCCAGCTGTTTCCCATCCCTCTGCCCTAGGGAGATGCCCTCTGTCTATGCAGCTGGCAGAACTGCTGATGTCCCCCGGCTCAGTGGGTTGCTGCCCCTTCCTCTCATCTCCATGCTGACCAGCAAGCCAGGTGGGATCAGGATGGGACAGGCAGTTGCAGGCTGCAGCCAGAGCTGGATGGGGGTCCTTGCCACATACAGCACCTTCTTCATGCCCCTCAGCAACAGCCTGTGCAGTACCAAGGCTCTGCAGTTCTTCCTGTGGGTATGTTCCCCTCTGTCTGTCTGTCTGAGCCTGTGCGTGTGTGTGTTGCTGCTGTATTGTAAACAGCATTTCCAGGGAGCAAAGGGAACAAGAACAGCCTGGTGTTAAGGGGTGGCTGGTGTGTGTGACAGCTGTGGGGCTCCTGGTGCAGAGATGGGGACAAGGAAGTGCTGCTAGCCTCAAGGAGCCTTTGGTACATCCTCGTCTGTCTGTTGGAGGGGGTCTGCCTGGGGTCGCTTCTGAGATGAGTCTCCCTCCAGGTGCTCTCCAGACAGCAGGAGAAGTTCCAGGCTCACCGTTTGGCTCTCCCTTTGGGTGCAGGGAGAGCTGCCTGCCTTCCGTGGGGGCAGCTTCTGATGCCCAGTCTGTGCCACGGGCAGTGGAGCTCAGGTGGCATTGTGGCAGAGAGGGCAGGTGCCTGTTTGCTGTGGGGAGTGTTGGGAATACTCCTGGCCTTCAGAAAGGGGGTGCTGGTGGGGACCTGAGCTGGGCCTGAGTTCAAGAGCTTCAGGTGCTCTTGCAGCCTCTCCCCAGACACCTGAACATACTTGCTTGTCTTTCTGCAGATGGCTCTGGAGCTCAAACCTGAAGGCTAAGCAGAACCAGTCAGCAGAAGGGCATGCTTTGCTCAGCTCAGAGATAGGCAGTGAAGCAAAGGGGAAAGCAGAGGTCTGGGTAAGCAGATCATAGGTTTTGCCCAGGCTTCTGGTCTGTACGGGTGACTTGGCTGCTTCCTGACAGCAGTGTGAATTGCTGCTGCTTATAGGAGCTCGCAGCCTTGCGGGCGGCTGCAGGCCCTGTTCTTAGCATGTGCTCAGATAAATGAGAAAGCAGAGAAACCTGTTTCTGTAATGAGAGCTGGTGGGGAGCAGGCCTGGTTCCCTGGCCAGGAGGATAGAGATGACCTGATGGCCCTTCGGCTGCTGCTGTGGTTCTCTCAAATTGGAGAACCTACCCCAAACCAGGATCAGCCAAAGGTCATCACCCAACTCCTTTGCAGCTTATTGTGGTAAGAGGGGCTGCCACAGCTGCCAGTAACCAAATTCCTCTGTGCCTCATGAAGAAGCCAGCTCCTTGGGCTGGGCTGCAGGAAGGGGCCTGGGTTACGTTGCTCCTAGAGGCCTTCAGGTGGGAGCTGACCAGGTGGTGCTTCTCTGAGCATTCGGCTTGGACCTGGGTAAGGAGGTAGTAACATATCTGCACTCTATCCTGCAGCTGAAGCATATGAAGGAGCTGGAACAGGAGAAGGATTTCCTGCTTCAAGGTCTGGAGATGGTTGAGCGTGCCCGTGAGTGGTACCACCAGCACATCCACTTCATGCAAGAACGCCAAAGGCTCTTGGGGAAAAACAAAACCAGCACTGTGAGTTTGGTGCTTGTTCTGGGGATGTCTATCAGCTTGGGAGAATCTGTGGGCTAGAAGAACTAGGCTGGGACATCTTGCTGCATCTGGTGTCAGCCTGGTTATGCTCCCTATGCTGTGTGTGTGTGTCCACACTGTTTGCCTGGGGATCCCAGATGGGCAGGGGGAACTGGAGCAGCCCTCCCCTGGCAGAAGATGGGGAGAGGCAGCAAGCAGGTCCCTCTCTTCTGTGGGAGAGGGTGGGAGAGCCCATCCACACACCTGGTGCAGAGCTGAGGCATTGCTGCAAGGATGGGATCAGACCTGGCCTCATGGCAGTGGCTTTCCCAGGCAAAACTGACCCATGCAGAAAGGCTGACCCTTCCCCACTGACTGGTACATTCTACTGCCCACATACCAGCCACGGGGCTCTCCCTTGGACCTGCTGAGAGGGATCTGGGGCAGCATGTGCCCTCAGCACAGCTGGCCAGCCCTGCTCATGTCCTGCCAGGCTGCACACAGGATCAGGATCCCAGCCTGACAGAGCAACCACAGCCTTGGCCCTTGTGCTGGCTGTGTTGTGAGGCAGTATGCATCCCAAGGCATCTAAATGTGTACGCACCTCATGGCTTGTGTGGGCTTTGTGCTGGTGAGGCTGTGGGGCTGGGACATGGGAATGGAGGAGTGCCCCAGTGCTGGGAGGTGTGGGAAGGGCTGGAGGCTGGCCAACCACTGAGCCTCCCCACCGGGCAGCGTGGTTCCTTGGAAGCTGGCACCAAAGTAACACCTGGACTCTTTCACCCCATCTTCCAGGACTTCCTCCCTGATGGCAGCCAGAGCCACCTGGGACGTCTGATTCCCAAGCTGCAGGAGGTGAACCGCTGCCTGGGTGACCTCCTGTCAGCTGTAGGCAAGGTGAGAACAATGCATTAGTAGCTTACAGTCACTTGTGTGAGCCAGGGGCCTGCCCTCATGCTGGTGGCCAAGCTGGCATATGGGCTGCCAGAGCTTCCCCCCGGCTATGGAGAGGTGACTTGGCTCTGTTGCCAAGATGGGTCAAGAGGGAAGTGCAGCTCTTCTGGGCTGGAGAATGCTCATGGCACTTGGAGACCTAAAGGGGATCCCTCTGAAGGTGTAGATCTTTTCATGCAAACAAGGAAAGCATCCTGCTGAGGTGCTGAGTAAGACCTCTAAGTGCTGACTGTCCTGGATACTAGCTGCTGCATGGGCTCCTTGCAGGAGCAGGACACGCTCCAAAGAATGCTTCCACTTCTGTCTGGAATAGCCTTGCTAGAGACCCTGCAACGGCCTGCACTGACTGTACTGGTGGATCTTAATCCTGTGCTGGGTTTCTTTCTGCTCCCAACCCATTAGTTCCCCATGTGCCGCAGAAACAGCTTCTGGCTTCAGAAGCAAGTTGAGGAAGGCCACCGGAAGGTCATTGTCTCATCCTTTTCCTTCATCCTCTGTACAGCCAGGGAACCCCTCCTCAGCACTGAGCAGGCTGGCCCCCACTGCCCCTGCGGCATCCCCAGCCTCAGCAGGCTCCCAGCAAGCCATCAACATGCTGAAGGAGCAAAATCGGCTTCTCACCAAGGTGAGCAGGTATGGTGGGGAGGAGAGTGCTGGGAGGGAACCATTGGAGAAAGAATGTGGCTGCGGAAAGTGATCCTTCAGCTTGGCCAACCTTGGTCATCTTGGAGATAGGCCACAGACTGTGCTTAGACTCCTTCCCTCGTGCAACTAAGTGCCCCTCACATGGTGGGCTTGGGCTGTTTGAAGAGGGTGCAGATGCTAAGGATGCCCCTGCCCAGGTAGGCTCACTGCAGGGGTTTACATTCTGACACCTGCAGATGGTGCTTTCAGGTTGCAGGGGGCACGGAACAGCTGGGCCTGGCCTTGGTTACAAGGGCCTCGGCACAGCAGAGCTCTGAGCAATGTTTATCTCTTCTTTCCAATGCAGGAGGTGACTGACAAGAGTGAACGCATCACCCAGCTGGAACAGGAGAAATCTGCTTTGATCAAGCAGCTCTTTGAGGCACGTGCCTGCAGCAATCACGAAATGAGCCAGCTCGACTCCACCTTCATCTAGCACCTGTCTCCCAGCATTCCTGGCCCCATATTGAGCTTCTCCAGGGGGTTGGTGGGGCTGCGGCTCTTGCCCTAAAACCATTCTGTCCACTGTCCCAGGTGTTCATCTCGAGGCCCATGGAGGCCTGGAACTGCCCATGGTGTCTCTGTGGGAGGAAGCTGGGGACCGTGCTTCACTGATCCTGCTTGGGCAGGCCTTGGGAGTCCCCTCCCTGCCATGCTGCTGCACGTGGCCAGCAGTGCTGCTCACAAGCTGCTCCTGTTCTAAACTGACTGCAGTTGACTGCTCCCCCACCCCCTGATCCCCAGTGTATCAGGTGGAAACAGCTTGCTGCCCTTCCTGTCTGAATGGGGAGAGGTGGAGGAGAGCTGCTGTACCCTGGGTCTGACCTAGGCTGAATTCTGGCTGCTCTTAGAAAAAGATAATGCATCTTTAACATTCCATCTGGCATTCCCAGGCAAGCCTGGCCATTGAAGGGCATCCTGTCTGCTGCTTGTCCCTCTGTCACAGGACAGGATTGAAAATCTGTAATGGGGTGTGCCTAGTTCCTCCCTGCTGCCTGTGTTCTGCCTGCCAGTGGAACCAGACTGGGCTAGAGCAGTGCCTGAGCTGGTGCTCCTCCTGGGATAATCCTTTCCAGTTTGCCGTAGTGATGCCATAGTCGCTGTTTACACATTTGCAGGCTCCTGTAGTTGATGAGCCATAGACCTGGATCAGGTAACCTGTACCTCTGAGCTGCTCTTTCAGGCAGATTGAGGCAGATACCTCTACCTCTTTATTTTCCTGACCTGGCAAATATTTCCTTATGACTGCCAGACTTACATTTTTCCTGATGACTTTAAAAGGAGAGGTTATGTCTTGCAACATGAGCCTGATTGCACAGTGGGGCTTTAGGATGTGGTTTCTTTAACTGAATGTGGGTGATGGAGAGGAGGCTGATGGTTTCTTTCTTTTGCACGTCTCCAAGTGGGGAAATGGCAGCTTTGCTTGACCTGGTGGTATGTGCAGGCCATCCACTGTGGGATCCTGGGTGTGAGCTGCACCTTTCTCCAGCTCTTCTGGAGTGGTGGTGTAAGCATGGGTTGTGTTAGACTGATGTGTCTCAGGATAACTCCTTCTTTTCATGTAGCTCAATGATGGTGCTTGATCTGATCAATATTTTCCAGTGTGGCTTGGTACTTGGTATTGATGGTACTTTTGTAGGTGATCAGTGTGAATCCCCACATAGCACAGCCCTGGCCTTTCTCTTCAGCATTGTTTCATGCTTGGACTCTCCTGGCACAGTGCTGTGGCACAGCGTGCTGAGCTGGGCAAAACATGCTAGGCCTGCCATGCTGTGCCAGCTTCAGCTCTGTTAGGCTTGGAACTGTGCAGACCAACTCCTTGCCCGCACCTGAGAAGATCCTTTTAGCTGTCCAGTGCGGTTTGTCCCATCCAACTCTGAGGTTGGCCTTGACCGGAAGCTCACTGCATGGCATTCACTCCCTGCTCTTTTCTTGCACCTGCTGCCAGAGTGGGGATCAGCAGAGTGCAAGGAAGAGGGAGGAAGAGCAAGGCCAGGCTGAGTCACGTCCCCTGTCTGCAGGAGTAGGGTGTTAGTTATCCCATGGTCATCAGCACCTGCCATCCCTTTCATGATGCCCCCTCTGGTGTCCGGTGCCTGTTTTACCTGAGGCTTAATGAAAAGTGACTCTCCTCATAACCTGTCTTTAGGGATAATAAAGTGGGGTGAACTATTTAATTTATCCTTCTGTCTCTGACTGAATCAGTCCATCTATTGCTGCAAGCCTTGGAGTTCCTGACCGTCTTGTCACGAGGGATTGCGGGTGAGCAGAGGTTGCACAGCCACGAGGAGCCCAGTGGGTCTGTGCTCCAGGTCATGTTCCCATGTCCTTTGCCTTCCCCTCTGGGCGTCCCTGTGCTGTTGGGCTGGGGACACTCCTGGCCTTTCCTCACTGCTGTGCAATGGGGTTATGAAGTACCCATATGTTGCGGAACCTTCCGAGCAGGTCTCCTGCTTTGCAAAGAGGCAGTTTAACGGTGCGGGAACGCGCAGACTCAATATGAGTTATGCTCAGAGTTCAGTTTATTGACAGGATACACACAGTTATATACCCGAGCGCATACATGTGCTGCTTTACGGTTGGTCCCGGCACATACATGCTAGCTATGGATTGGCCAGCTGAGTTGTGAGGAGTTGTTCAGTTTCCTCCTCTTGTTTACCACTAATACAAGGACACAGGTGCCCTTCTCACGCACACAGACTATTTTGCTACTGTTTCACACGGTGCCCTTCACGCACCTCCTCCTACAGCTTTCCCAGGGACCCATGTCCCCCTTGCATTGTCGGCCATTCCTCAACAATTCCCCCTTTCTTTTTTTTGTACGAGGAGGGCTTGATGTGTAAGGCGCTCCACACCCCGCACTGTGCACCCATAAGCAATGCGAAAAGCAATAATAATAAGCAGTACAATCAACAGCCAGTGTATAATGTCATTAATCAAGGTAGTTAGCCAAGGAGATGGGCTGCCAAGCAGCGAAGCCAACCATGCATCGAAAGGACTTACATCCTTCTGTATCTTATTGGTAAGTTCTTTTAACCAAGCAAGCTGCTTATGAATTGACTGGCTGTGATCAGAGAGATTAAAGCAACGCATGCCTTCAAAATCTTTACACCCATGGCCTTGAGCAAGCAATAGAAAACCAATAGCAGTGCAATTTTGTAGCAAAGCGTGTTTCAAGCCTTTCGTGTCTTGTGTCATAGACTCAAGTACTTCAGTTGTTACCTTGGTTTGTTTTTCAGACCAGCAAGCGTTTCAATTTGCCTTAAAGCTTCAGCGACCACGATATTAGGTACAAATATAGAAGTGAAAATTCTTGCGGTTGATGACCATAATTCAATATTGTTGTTACAGTTCTTATCTAATAATGCCCTTTTCATTTGCTGTGAATTGGTAAGACTTAAAGTTGAGAACGCCTGGAATGTGGATGATAATAGAGTTAATTCCCCGAGATAGCAGGGACCACCAAGAGCTTTCCCCGGGATACCCTGCCATGCTCGATCACCGCATATAAGGAAAATATTGGGGGGCAAAGCCTTTGCTGAACTGTTATTCCATACCTTATTCCCTGGGTCCCCGACCGGTGTTCCACTATCATTGTTGCCTATGCCCACCCCATACAACTTAGACCCGCTTGTACTCACACCACAATAAGACCAATTGTTAAACTGCAAGGAATTTGGATCGACTACTGTGCATCCCGAAGCATCAACATAAGTATTCTGAAATGGCCAATGGAATCGCGTCCCTGTGCACGTTGCACCGAAACAGAAGCATGCACGGGAATTATTTGCTACTATTTGGGAGCCCAGAAGTTGTAACTCTTGCGGGTCCCATGGGAGGGTAACATTTAAGTTATTTATAAAGCAAGCACTGCGAGCCGCAACATCCAGTGAAGCAAAACAACTGTTCATTGGAACAAACTTAGTAAGAGTCCATACTGACATTCAATGGTACCCCGAGCAAACAAGTTTGAAAAGGATCCACTGTTGATTGTAAGCTTAAGCAGAAATCAGTCCGACCCGTTTCGTTCGCCCAGGCCACCCACAGATTCTTCGGCTGTGGCACGTGGATTGTTGGTGTCACAGGCACCTGTAGAAGTCCCATGAAGATCAGGAGAAACCATCTTTGTCCATTTCGCAGGAACCCATAGTGGCCATGTAGGAGAGAGCACACACATATGTCCTCGCCCGTGATATAACACTTCAGCAGGACCGCACCACGAACCAGATGTTAGATCTCGGTATCTGACTCTAATTGCCGGCCATTGTGTGGGCGCCCGTCCGTGCATCTGGGCGTGCATCAGGCCTGCTTCTCCAATAATGCATAGATGATTGATGGTGAACAGGGCTTTATCCAAGCGATTTTGAGGGCTTTTATCACTCTATTGCTTACTCAAGTAACTTTTAAGTGTCTGATTAGCCCTTTCCACAATGGCCTGCCCAGTAGAGGAGTTTGGTAACCCAGTGATGTGTTTAACCCCCCACCTGGACAGGAACGTTGCTAACGAGCTGATGTATGCTGGCCCATTGTCTGTTTTTATCGTCTGCGGCAGCCCCATCACGGCAAAACTAGAATGCAGCTGCCTGATTACGTGACACCTTTTCACCACTTTGTGCTGTGGCCCAAATAAATTTACTAAAGGTATCAATACATACATGAACATATTTCAGTCTACCAAATGAGGGTACATGAGTTACATCTATTTGCCATACTTCAAGTGGTCCCAGACCTCTAGGGTTAACCCCCAGGCCCAGACCAGGGTCAGGCACACTTTTACAATGCTTCGAGCATCACTCATGCTAATCTGATATAATCGATGAAGGCCCTTGGCATTTTGATGGAGCATATCATGGGCTTGTCGCACTATTTGAAACCTATCCTGAGGCACCGGTGTTGGAAATCCATCCTGAGGCACCGGTGCTGGAAATACTGGTGCGACCAGTCTGTCTGCTCTAGCATTGCCTTCCCCCAAGCCTTGTTCCCACATGTGACTACGAATATGTATTATACAGTACATCACACTTCGAGTAGTCACTGCTCTGCGTAGTGCAAGCAACAGTTCATATAACCTTTTATTTGCCACCTCCCATACTCGAGCGTCCTCAATCCTTTCTACTATGCCTGCAACATACAGTGAGTCAATGACTACATTTAACCGAGTGTGCTGCCATTTGCTGAACATCCAAACGACAGCTGCCAACTCTAAAGTCTGTAAGGAGTCATTCTGTTGTGCAGGGATGATATGCTGCTGCCATTGATCTTTCTCCATCCACATGGCAGCTGCTGTTAACGACTTCTTTCCTGCGTCCGTGAATACTGTGATCGCATCCTGTAGAGGTGTGATACTTCTCAATGGTATATATAGCCACGGCTGAGACTGAATCCACTGCATGATTTTTCCCATTGAAACACTAAGCTGATGTGAAATGCTGTGGATCTCAGCAGAACACCCCAATAGGCTCTCCGCCAGTTCTGGGCTGTTTCGCATATACCAAGTTAGGTCCTCCCCTTTTATTGGCAAATAAACGGCCTGTGGTTCTTCCCCAGTGATGCTCAGCAACCGTTCCCTTCCCTTTTGGACCAATGCCCCCACTGCTTGAACCTTTGTTTCTATTATCCATTGGGGGTTGCAGCTGTACACCCAACCATTCCAGCACACTCATCTCCCCCTTTCTTTTTTTGCACTGTGTCAGTGCATTGAGGAGTTGAGTATCATTCAGTAGAACAGTCACAGCAATACCAATGGATGGGTCCCGTCGCTCCACTGTTCCCTCCAAAATCATTGCACCAAGTTGTCGGATGGTAGACTGTTGTGCAGCCGTGGGAACAACACGTGCAGCAGGATCTGTGCCACGCAATAATGACCGAAGACTGTCCAGCATAGTGGGCGGAAAGCCCACTACAGGCCACAGCCATTGAAGACCGCCAAGCAGTTTCTGGGCGTCATTTAAAGTTTTAATGTCCATATGAATGCTGAGCTTCTGGGGACGTACCTGGGCCTCTCTAATAACCCAGCCCAAGTATTTCCATGGTGCTGATTGTTGAATTTTTTCCGGGGCGATGACGAGGCCGTGTACAGATAATGTCCGCTGCAAAAAGTCCTCCTGCGAAGGCATGAAAGGATGCTGTTGTGTGATCAGAATATCATCCATATAATGATAAATGTAGGCACCCTTCCACACAGCACGGATGGGCTCTAGGGCCACCCCAACAAAAAGCTGACGTAGCGTAGGGCTGTTCTTCATGCCTTGTGGCAACACTGTCCATTCATAATGCTGGGCTGGTCCCTCTCTATTGAGAGCCGGTAAAGTAAAGGCAAAACGTTGGGTGTCATCAGGATGCAGTTTGATTGCGAAAAAACAGTCCTTCAAATCAACCATTAGCAGGTGCCAGTGTTCAGGTAACATAGCAGGGTTCGGCAGACCCGGTTGCAAAGCTCCCATGGGCTGCATCTGTGAGTTTACAGCACGCAGGTCATGTAGCAGGTGCCACTTGCCTGACTTCTTTTTGATAACAAAAATAGGGGTATTCCAAGGGCTCATAGAAGGCTGTAAATGTCCTTGCTGCACCTGCTCTGACACCAGCTGAGCAGCTGCATCTAGACTTTCCCTTTTTAACGGCCACTGTTCGACCCATACAGGGTTTTCAGTCTTCCATTTTAAGCGGATAGGGAAAGTCCACACAGTGGCCACTAGGAAAAACCCAAGCCATTTTCCATGAGAACCATTCCCAGCTGCCAAAGCACATCGCGGCCAATTAGAGCATCTATGCCATGTGGCAGAGGCATCACTGTAATCCAGGCCTGGACTCGGCGCCCACTGATCGTGATGCTGATAGGCCAAATGCTTTTTTGTACGGCTGCTGTTCCACCAACTCCTTCAACCCCTTGCACCATACGTCGTAGCGGCCATTGTGAGGGCCAGCGAGTTAAGCTGACAATAGAAATATCAGCTCCGGTATCCATGAGGGCTGACAACTGATGTCGTTGCCCATCCCATTCGAGAGTGATGGGCATAAGTGGTCGTTGTTTTAGTGGCAACGTAAGCATTGCCAGTCCTTGGGATGACCCAAATCCTTGATCCCCTCGAGGATCCATCGTCACGGTGGATATTCCCTGCGTACACACTGGAAGCGGTATCAGTTGTGCAATACGAGAACCCGCAGGGACATGTACAGGCGGATGCCTCATATGAACCATAATCTTTATAATTCCAGTGTAGTCTGCATCGATGGCTCCTGGCAAAATTAACAGTCCTTGCATTGAAGCCGATGAGCGACCAAGCAGCAATGCCCCGACGGCTTCTCCCTGTATCACTAGTGGACCTCTTGTTTGAGTAGGGATGGCCATTGGGCAATCGTCTATAAGTGTAAAGTCTATTGCTGTTGCCAGGTCGAGGCCGATGCTTCCGCTGGTGGCCCGCTGGAGTCCACTTGCTGGGTTGTCACTGCTTGCTGCACAGGAGTTGTCGCTGCTTGCTGCACAGGAGCCGCAATTTTCATCGTCGCGTGGCGGTTCGTGCTCTGCTGGCCGTTTCCCGGCCCGTGGCACATGCTGGAGCTATGGGAGGCTGACTGGCATGTATCGCACCAAACCCTACTTTGGCACTGCCTCTTTATGTGACCTTCCTTACCGCACCTAAAACATTTCACACCTCTACCAGCTCCGCCGCCCCCCTTTCTCTGTCCTGAGTCCACTGCTCCCCTATTTGTCAGTTGTGCCAGCGCGGCAAACGCTTGTCCCTGTGCCTCTACGAGCTTTTCGCCCATACGCTCTATAGCCTCTACAATAAAAGCCTGCGGTCCTACTGGCACTCTACTCATTCTATCTAACATAGCCTCGATGGGGGCATCAGCCGGCAGGGTAACCAAAGTGCCTCGAGTAACGTGATGACAATTCTGCAGAGCGCACTGCCATAGTAACGCACCTTTCATCCATTCAGGTGCATCTGTCTGATTAATTGCCTCAGTGAGCTTGTCTACAAACTGTGCCAATGGCTCCTCTCTTCCCTGCCTCAGAGTTATGTAGTTAGGAGCTGGGGGTGTGGCCCACACCACTGACATAGCTTGGCGAGCAAGGCACATACTCTCCTGGCAGATCTCCGGCCCCATTTGAATTTGCATGTCCGGCCCTGCGAAGAGGCCGGTCCCCATGAGGTGCTGTGTAGTGACCCCAAAAAGCGGATCTTGTTGTGCGCGGGGAGTGTTACTGCTTATGTCACACAAGCACTGCCAATGGGCTTGCCACAACAATTGCTGAGACTGAGTCATAATCATGCGTACAATAATTTTAATATCTTCTGGGACTGAGATGCTACTACCCCAGATATAATTCATCATTTGTCTAGCAGGCTCTCCCTGCAGCCCTGACTCATTCACCGTAGACCGTGATTGGGAAAGTAACTTCCAATCTAAAGGGGTGTGTACTGCTTGTAGCCCGCCTGGTCCGTGTTCATAATGAACCGGGAAGGCAAAGGCCCCAGTCATACACTCAAGAGCTCCCATATCGCCTGCGTCAATTGCTTCATGAGCTACCTTGGACCAATTTACCCCTCTGGAGTTTGCAATAGCGGGCTGACAGGCCACTTGATTTGGCAAGTAAAAGGGATTCATACTAGAGGGATGAGAGATGGCATCAGCATGTTCAGACTCCGCAGTAGGGGGGGCTGAAGGGGCTGACACGTCCTCATTTGTCAAGTTGTCCCTCACCTTCTCACTATCCTGACGAGAAGACAATATTGGCGGTGACTCCCACCCAGCACCCCCACTCGGCCCTCTTACTGGCAATAACTGCCCCGTAGATGGAATAGGGTTATAATCTACACCTGGAAGCAGTCGTCCATCCCGGTCACTGCTTCCTCCCAGCTGAACTGTGGCCAAAGAGGCCACCTCTTTCTCAATTCTATAGCGTTTTAACGAGTCAGTTACCTCCCGCCAAGGTTTCATTCACTTTCTAGCTGTCTTAACATCCTCTATAACCTGCATCCATAGGATGTCCCCAAAATTACGCCAGGCCTGAACATCGAACAATGCTCCAGCAGCCGGGGAATAAAAAGATCGGGCACATGCCAGCAACTCTGGCACTGCCTTAATCACATCCTTTCCTACCCCCCGCTTTTCTAAAATGCGTATAAGTAAATCCTGCGCTACCTCTGAATCCACGGTACAGTCAGGCAGCGCTCAGCGTCTCACCGCTGTGTTGCTGCCCAATCGCGACGCTTCAGCGGCCGTCCCCACCGCGTCACTGTAGTCACAGGTCCGGATTTAACCGACGTACTTCACTCCTCGTTCGCCCGTCAGTGTCCCTGTTCGCCGGTAGATGTCCCTGTTCGCCAGTCGATGTCCCGTTGGTCCCCGTTGGCCCCACGTTGGGCGCCAGTTGTTGCGGAACCTTCCGAGCAGGTCTCCTGCTTTGCAAAGAGGCAGTTTAACGGTGCGGGAATGCACAGACTCAATATGAGTTATGCTCAGAGTTCAGTTTATTGACAGGATACACACAGTTATATACCCGAGCGCATACATG
>JANHGO010002235.1:19757-30821 GCA_024606505.1 Aquila spilogaster
ACCACTAATACAAGGACACAGGTGCCCTTCTCACGCACACAGACTATTTTGCTACTGTTTCACACGGTGCCCTTCACACACCTCCTCGCACAGCTTTCCCAGGGACCCATGTCCCCCTTGCATTGTCAGCCATTCCTAAACACCCATACTCCCCAGCCCTCTCAGCTCGTGGCTGCTCCTGGTCAGGTGGTGCTGGTGTAGCTGACAAACTTTAATGCTGCTATTCCTTTTTGAGCAGTGCCTTCCTGCAGCACTGCCGGGATGCTGCTGTGCCCTGCAGGGACTGACCTGCACCTTTGTGCTCTGCAGCTGAGCTGCCCGTGCCTCTGCCTCTGCTGTGGGGGCAGAGCCATGCAGGAGGACCTGAGCCAAGCCCTCCTGTGCTTGGAAGAGGGATCTTTGCAGCAGCTCCTTTCACGTGGTGAATGGGGCAGCCACAAGTCCCAGGCGGGGCAAGGAGGGAGTGATAATTGCCATAAATGCCCCAGTTTCCGCTAAGATGTGAAGTCCGAAAGGTCTTTCAAAGCAAAGAGAGGATCATTATGCTCAATGCTCCTCTGTGTATGGAGCCAGGGCAGCTCTACCCCTGCCCTGGTGCTGGGGCCTGCCTGGCTGCTGGGGAACATCCTGTCCACTGTCCAGGCAGTGCTGGCCCTGGGCCCGCTCGTGGCAGGGAAGCCCTGGGAAGTAGGAAGCCCCTGTCAGGAACGAGGCCTCCCTGGGCCTGGGAGCCACTGGCACTGGGCTGGCTGTGCTGCTGCAGGCTCCCTGGCGGGGCTGGTGTATGCCTGGTCCTCATCTCTGTCTGTCCATCCTGTTACTGTGAGCGTGGCAGTCTGGTGCCTCAAGAGCTGGGTTTGTGCCCAGGACTGTGAGCAGTGCTGTGCGTGTCTTCCCTTCTCTTTGGGCTCTGGTCTCACAGATCTGTGAAAGCACAGCCAGGGGTGCTGCTCACAGCTGGAGGCTGCTATGCAGAGCTGCAGCACAGCAGGTCTTGGCTATGCTCAGCCCTGGCACCTGAGATGGTCAGAAAAAAGGTGCAACACTGCCTAGTCAGCGCTCAAGTGTTCAAGTATCTATCACAGGTCCTAGAATTGCTGGCTGTAGGGTGAGATTGCACAGGGGGTGCCTCAGTGCTGGAGCCTGATGCTGGGAGGCTGTTACTGGGTGAGGGGCAGCCCCAGAGGGGCCTGGGCTCAACCAGTACTCATGTCTGGCCCCCAGCCTGCCCCAGAGGATGCAGGATCTCATCCTCTGTGCCCCCAGCAATGCTGTCTGTGAGGAGTCCAGTCACCCAGGTCTATCTGAGGTTTCTGTCTTCTCCTGCCCAGTTCCTTGCCCTTCTCATGCCCTCTGAGGCTGGGCTGTGTGCCCAGCAACTCCCTTAGAGAAGGCCTGCTCTCTCAGCAGAGCAATTATTCCAAATACCTTCAGGATCAGCCACATCTTGGGACCCCAGTCCATATGTTTTGTGCCTTTGCTTTTCTCCCCTGCTATACAGAAGCTGCTCTCTGTCTGACCAGCTTCCCTGCTGCCCGGGGCAGTTTGTAGCAGTTCTGGCACCAGTCAGACTGCCCACGCCTTGCTCTCTCCATCCTGCTCTTTCCATTGCAAACCACTGGAACATGAACTGAGGACCTGGAGAAGCCACCGTGTCCTGGGACAGTCGGTCCCCTGGGGCTAGGCAGGGTGTGCAGCTGCCGCCTGCCTTTGCTCTCAGCTGCACTCGGTGCCTGGTGCTTCTCAGCCCTGTGACCTGACACCCAGTGCCTCTTGTTCACCTCTCTAGTCTCTCATTGCAAGGTGCCTTCTCCTGCCCCAAATCACCTCTCTGCCTCCTGCATTAGCAACAGCGACGTACCTATGCTCAGTGCTCCCCTTCCCCCCGCCCCGGCTGAGCCCATAGTCACAGCCCAGCCTCCTGGGTGGTGAAGAACCGGCTCTGCCCTGACTGTGACAACCTCTGTCGCCCCATCCCAGCTTGTTCCCAGGGGATGGTGGTGCTCCTTGAGGTGTTCGTCAGTGCAGCAGTACTGGCGAGTCTGGTGTCTCCCTGCAGCACAACTCTGACCTGGCACGTGTGCTCACTGCTGTCTGTGCATCTGAGCCTCTTCCAAGGTACAGATTATTGAAGACAGATGCTCCTTCCATGGGGAGACCTGGCAGGACAGGGATGGGATGGAGGTGGGGCTCCCAAAATTCCTACTTTCTTCCGCAGCTGTGTGCCGTGGGGATTGTGACTTTACTCTCCCCATTACATCAAGCACAGCTGCCGTGGTGGATATCCGCCCCACTTCCTCCCTGGGGGAGCAGCAGCCGTCGGGGAGCAGTGCGGTGCTGGCGGGACCTCGAGATGCACAGCATCAGTGCCACATGTCCCTGGGAGCGCTGTGGCCGTGGGGAGGGCAGGGGGTGAGGTGTGCTGTGAGCGACTGCATCCCACGGGGCTGGTAAGGGCCGGCTCCACATGGTGCTGGTCCAACTGGAAGAGGAATGCGCTTTTTCCTCCTATGGTCTAAATGAACCGCCCCCAAAGGCATTGCCTCAGAACCAAAGTTTTCTCGAGCTCAAAATGAAAATGCTTTGTATTGGTTTGAGTTCACTTTGGACTTTTTAAAATACGTTTTTCTTTTTCCTTCTTCTGTATTTAGGGCTGGTTCAAAGGGAAAGGCCATTTCTAAGTGACACATGCAGAAATGGTTCCATCTTGGTGCTTCTGGCATGATCTCTCTGCATAGAACGCATCCACTGCTTTGGGATGCTTCCAAAATCTTCATTAGATCTTAGTATCTTCCAAAACCCCCATCAGTGCTCAGGCCGAGGCACTTTGCAGGTGGTTTGGTGTGCTGGGCTGGGAGCTGCCTGGGGTTCAGCAGCGAGCCTGAGCCAGCCTGGGGAGAGCTCAGCCGTGAGGGCAATAACCAAGTAAGCTAATGATTTTGTCATTAAATATTTAACGTGGATGGCTTGGTAAGAAACCTGGGCTTGTGTGGGATGTCTTCGTGCTGTGCCCCTGCACGGAGCTGGAGGCAGCTTCTTCACTGCAGCTCCCCCTGCTCTGCACCATCCAGGACACGATGCAGCGCCTCTTCCCCCTTTGCCTCTCTGCCCAAACCTGGAGGGCTGTTTCCAGCACCGCTGCTGCTTCGCATGTTTCCCTCTGCTGAGCTGAGTCGGCTGCTGCACCGTTGCCAACTCTCAGAAACCCATAAATCTCCTCAAATCTTCTGAAATGATGAAATTAGCCAAAAATAAAAAAAAAAAAGGAGGGGGTGAAAGGATGAAGAAAGAAACCTTTGTCAGTAATACTTTGAGGAGAGGATTTTTTTTTCCTCTCTGGGGGGTTCAGTATTCATCACTCCCATCTTCAAGATTCCCCCTGCAGCCAGCGGGGCTGGAAATGCTCTGCTCTGCTTCAGTGCGAGCTCGGACCCACATAACCGAGAGAGCTGTGAAAGCACAGAATATTGCAAAACTTCATCTGGTTAAGAAGATGAATGAAACTGGAGGGCTGCTGGGGCCACACGCGTTTCCCCAGGCGCTGCAGCCCGGTGCTTGCCGTGGGCTCTCCTCCTCTTCCTCTTTCCCGCAGGTCTCTGAGCCCCCCTGCCCCGCACCCTGCTTGGCTGTCCCCTCAGCAGTCCCCAGCTCCAGGTCTGGGAGGTGGGTTTCCACGTCCCCACCATGTGCTGGTGTCACCGTGTCCCATCTGCGTGCACAGCGTGTGTCATCTCAGCCACACGAGTGCATCTCTGCTGCTGGGGAAAAGTGGTGTGGCGAGGTTGGACAGATGGACGCATCATCCTGCAGGAGCCTGGGAATAACAGAAGGGGCATAAAATCAGCTGCAACTTTTATTACTGGATTTTATTTTTAAATGCAGTGGAAAATACGCTGCTGGAGGGCAAACTGAAGGGGTCTGGGCTTGCACATGCAGCCTATGGGATCGTGGTACCTTGGTCCCAGTGTGCGTGCCCTGCTTGCCCCCAGGCAGCATGTGGGGCAGGAACTGGGGAGGGCTGCAAACCCACTGTCTCCCAGGATGTGTCCCCAGGGCACACAGCCGGGGGGTCTGGAAACACGGAGATGTCCTGGAAAGCCTTGGGAGGGACAGAGCCACCGTCTCTTGGTGCAAGAAGGAGATGAGTGCGTGGGATCAATGCAACGAGGGGAAGTGGGAGCTCCATCTGAATAGGGGTGCTGATGCCGGGGCTTTGCACGAGTCAGAAGTGAGATTGCTGGCATGTCCAGAGAAGAGAAATCTGGACGCTGTGAACACAGCCTACACGGTCTGGTTAGCTTTTAAAGCAGCTACACAGTACAGTACAGTAGCTGTACCCATAGTGATCTCATTTGGAAGCTAACTCCCACTTCCAAAGACAGAAAACACCGGAACGCCACATTTCCAGGTGAGCTCCTCAGCATCTGCTTCCCAGTGCCTCCCAGTGACGCCAGCTACCCAGCAAGACACTATGCATGGCCACTCGCACAGACTGCACTGGCTGAAGCTGCAGCTTTTGGTGTCACACTGCTATGCCCCACGGATCGGCAGGAGGGAACACCAGCATGCTGCAGCCTGAACTGGGCTTGTGGTCATGGCCTCAGCCCCCATGGCTGTGGTAGCCCAGACCAGCACCCGGCAGCCACTCGGCCGTGGCATTCAGGCTCTGTTTGTGGAAGTCCCTCTGCAGTCGGCCGCCCTCCTAACCGCAGCAGAACTGAAAGTTGGGGTCACAGGGATTTGCTTCCCAATGATGGCATTCGTTGGGAAGGGAAGCTGAGTCATTTAGCTGACACACAGCTCCGGCCAGTGCGGGGTGAGGGGCAGAGTGGTGCAGCTCCCAACCACCCCTGGGGGCCTGGAGTGGGTGCAGAGCTGGGGAAGCATCCCAGGACGCAGCTACTCCACACTGCCTTTCCCTGGCCTATGGCCTCTGCCCCCTGCTCCAACTAAGGAACTGATTTTTAGTGGGCACCACCCCGGGACCAGGTCCTGCTCGCTCTTCTGCTCTGCAGCACAGAATTACAGGATCATAGAGCGCCATTATTTCCTCCATCTGCAGCCGCTGGCATTGCGTGGTCAGCTCAGAAGCTCCAGTTCCCACCAAAAGACAAAAGAACCCTCCAGTTTTCATGTTGCGTTCAAAAACTGAAAACTGGAACAATATTCTGCAGCTCATTGGATTTCTCTCTCTCTCTCTTTTTAATCTGCTGTTTAATTTTCATGATTTTGGAATATCTGACTCTCATTTTTGAGTTCTGAGTCATTTGAGAAACAAAGCCTAAGAGAGACGAGGCAGAGCTGGGAGGCAGGAGCTCGGCGGGAGGACTCCTATCAGAGGTCCCAGCGTGGGCAACCAGGATGGGCGAATATGGAAACAAATGGCTTTAATCAGCTGATTAGAGCTGATTTGTCCCCATCCTGGGTATGGGTCAGGTCAATAACCTGACCTTGGCGATAGGCAGTTCTGCAACAGCCGCACAGAGCTTGCTGCAATAGCCCCACACATCCCTGGGTTTGCTGGAAGAGTTGAGCCCAGATGCTGCCCAGGAGACTGCATGGAGGTGGATGTCAAGGCAGAGGCTCAAGAAGAGTGCATTTCCAGCATTCTTTGCCCAAAGCAGCATGTGCCAGCAGCTGGAGAGATTTCCTACCCAGTGCCCAGACGCCTGCAAGTGTGGCGGTGAAATCCTGCAGCTCTGGGCACAAAGCTGGCTGTGACATAGGAGCTGAGATGGGGAAAGAGGGATTCACACGGCTGATCCTCGGCCCGGGGGCTTCGCTCTCTCATCCCTGTGCCCTGGGAAGCTCACTGTGCCCTCCCTGAAGTCTGTCCTGTAGGTGCCTTCATCTGCCTTGCCTGTGCCATCACACCAGCACTGCTCGTCTGGGCACCTGGGTTCTGGTGCCAGGAGTGACGACACTTCAAGGCAGGATGACTGCATGCAGGAATCCGGATGGCCATGGACCAGCTTGGTGGGGAGAGGGTGGGAAAATGCCATTCGCACAAAGCGCTCCTTTCCCCATCACCAGGACGGGCCCCAGGGCGACAGCTCCAGCAAAGGAAGCAGCTCTCGGGGGTTTTCTTCTTGTGTTCTGGGATGTGGGAAGGACTGGAAACATGCCTGCTGGCTGAAGGCACTCCTACGGGGCCGTGTGCCTCTACAGAGGGACAAAAACCATCTACCAAAAGGAAACTCTGTTGCTAGGGTGAGAAACAACAATGCCAGCACATTTACACCGAGCCTTGAGGCCAGCGCTTTCCCTGTGGGACGGGCAGGACGTGGCAGGGAGAGGGCGCGGGGTGGGGAGGGGGCTGCTCCGGGACAGCCAAGGCATTCTCTGTTTCATTTTGCTTCAGTTATAACTCTGTCTTGCATGGTTTTCTTCCACTTTATCCTTATCCCATAAAAGTATGCCTTAATTCCCGAAAGGCTATTTGGGACTTAAAAAATAAAACCCTACAAACAAATTAGCAGAAATAAAGAGCACCCAAATCATGAGGCTTAGGAGCTATGGGTGCCCATCCCTGGAGGTGCCCAAGGCTGCGGATGGGGCCCTCGTCAGCCTGAGCTGGGGGCAGCCAGCCCACAGCAGGGGTGGGCCGGGGGGCTGTAAGGGCCCTTCAACCCAACTGTGCTGTGATTCTGTGATTTTGGCACCCCAGCAGGGCAGCCCCATCCCGGTGGCCCACAGGCAGCTGGCAGTGCCCCCCTGGAGAGGCTCTTTGGGCACCAGGGGAGCCCCCAGCCAGGAACCTCTCTGTGAGCCCCTGGGCCAGCGCTGCCCTGGGAAATGAGAAAGGGAAAAGGTTTTAGAAAAGAAGGCGAGAATGGAGATTTGTGCTCGGGTTTGATCTTTGCTTCCAGGCAAGCAAACCTTGCCAGGAGCAGATTATAGCCTTGGATACACGGGTACGTTGCTGGTGAGAGGAAAAGGTTTGGGCTCAGATCCTCAGCTCAGGGCCGTCGGGGTGAGCTCCCACCCACCGGGTGCTGCAGAGACACTGGCTCAGCGGGAGCTGCCCTCATTTATGCTTTGTTTTATTGCACCCCTTCATTTTTCTTCTATCCCAATGGAAACTGAATTTGCAGCCTCATTGCCCACAGATGGAACCCCAGAAAAAGCAGCCTCGCATTCGTTTGCTGGTGGCTACCTGGTGCTGGAGCCCAGAGCGGGCACTGCGGAGAGGATCAGCACCAGCAGTTTGGGCAGTCCAGGTGCCCAAATCTTTGGGTTCATGCAGAATTCAGAGCGCCCACAGGTTCCTGGGGGGGAGGATCCCTGGGTTCTCAGCAGGTCTGAGCTCAATGTTTTGCTGTAGCAGCTCTTGAGCATGTCATGGGGCTGCGTGAGCATTGCTGAGCTGTGCTGGTGGCTCTTCTTATCCCACCTCGCCCTTATCTCAAGATCATTGAGTGCTCCCAGACATATCTCCCTGCACTTGCGGATGGGAGCAGAAAATCCCATTGCTAATCCCTCCCTTTGGAACTCATCCCGTTGCAGTGACTCCAAGCTCATCCCATCCTTCCTGTTCTTTCCCAAGCACATGAGGAGCTGCAGAGCCGCCCACCAGAGCCCCCAGATGTCTTCTCTTTCCCACCCAGTGAAGACGTGGAGAAGCCCAGCCCTGGGCAGCCGGCAGCCCCACCCCACACACTCCATTCTCTCCACCAGTGAGTCCACTTCATTCCTTCCAGCTCCTCCACTTGCCACCCATTCGGCCCAGGCAGCTCCTGCCCAGGTGGCCCCATGCCACCTGCTTTTGTTGGGACAGGTGGATTAGATAAACCTCTTTCCTTTGCCTGGGAAATGAGCTATTCTGAGGTTTATGGTGAGTAAGGTTCCTCGTCTTTGTTTCTCACCTGTTGCTTTGTCCCCAGTGAGTGTTTTGGCTGTGAGTCCCTTGGGGTGGGGACAGGCATCGTTGCACAGCTGGGACAGGGCCTCACTGGGACTGCTTTTCCCGACACCTCAGCCCCCCCCGCGCAGGAGCTGTGCCTCCTGCAGTACCCCTGAGCTTGGCAAAGAGCTGAAGTCAGTGACCATGTCAGCTGCTGGTGCTTATCCCAAGAACCTGCGGATGCGCTGGGCATGCTGGTGCCAAGTCCTAACTCAGATTTACGTAGGACCACCACCCCGTGTTTACCCAGACACGAGGCGAGTAAGGGCACAGCTGGAGCTCTGGCTCTGGCTCTGTTTGTGGGAGCTATCCATTCCTCAGGGCTCACTGGGGAGCAAAGATGCCCCATAGTATCATATTCTGCTCCTTCTCTGCCTGGGCCATGTAGTGAAAGTGGGCTATAAGCATGCAGGATTTGCATTAACTCATGGCAATCTTACTGTTGTCTGGCAGCACAGCCCTGCCCCTGCCTTGGCTGATGATACAGTCACTCGAGGCTACAATGGCAACAGGGTGGCAGGGTGTCAACAACAGCGTAACAAGATGGCAGAGGAACAAAACAGGAGGGTGACAAGGGGGAAGGTGAAAAGGTGGCACGGTGACAAGGTGGCAGCGTGACAAGGCAGGAGGGTGACAAGACTGCAGGGTGACGGGGGCAGGGTGATAAGGCAGCAGGGTGACGAGGCAGAAGGGTGACCCAGTGTCCAGAACCCACGTGTCCTTGGTTTCCTCAGACAAATGAGGCTGAACTCTCTTCTTCCTACGGCATTAGGAAATCCCCTGCTCCATCTTCCTCATCCCTTGCTTTCCTTTTCTCCACTGATTTCATTCATGCCTGGAGCTTATTATGTACTTCTCAACATGGATTGCCTATTTGGCACCACCACTTCAGCGCAAGCACTGCGTCCTCCCAGGACCATGGCTGGGATGTCCCTGCAGCCCCCGGTGCTGCCTGCATGGTGCAGGTAGAGGCACAGCTGCCCCGCTCCGGCCCCACAGCCCCGCGGAGGGGCAGGACGGGAGCTGCTATTCGCCTGGCAGCGGAATCGGCCTCGGGTGCAGCAGCATCGCCGTGCACCGCTGTGCAGCATTGCTGGGATATTTCTCTGTTCCGTGTGAGTTTGCATGTCTGTGATTCCCCTTGCACGGCTGGGAGTGCATCCAGCCCATGGGAACGTCCCAGTGCTCGGCGCTTCCCTGTCTGCGCTGGAAGATTGGTCTCCCGGGATGTCAGCCCACGCTTTGGCTTGGGGCTGTGCTGGGGCACTGAGGGCTGTGGTGTGAGTGGTGTTGCAGTGGAAGGGTGGTTGGCACATGGCTGTGTTGAAGTGCTCCAGAGATTCCTCACTCTGCAGCTCCCTGGAAAGCAGTGCCAGTGCGAGGCACGCTGGGAATCACAGCAGCAAATGGCCAGGGCTGGCCATGGGCTCCCTCACAACTCAACTTGAGCTATTCCGGACATTCCTCATTCAACACTGATCAGAAGAAAGCTCGGTTCCCCTGCAAACAGCTTCTGAAGATCTCTCCTCACTGCTGATTCACTCAGGAGGCCCGGCAGCCACTGGGGAAAGGGTTACAAGTGATCCAGAGGAGATCCTTCTGCCTCTATGTTCATCCCCAGTGCTGCTGCGCCTGTGGCAGCTGCAGGAGCGCACCTCCGGAGGGCTACGGGGTGAGGAGGGCAGAGAGAAGCGGGAGGAGCAGTCTGGGCAATCAAGAAGGAAAACTGAGTAGAGCCTATAAAGCCATCAGTGGGGCAGGAAGGTGGAGCCAGCTGTACTCTGCTAATCCTTGCACCCAGTACTTCTGGTATTAGCAGCAGTAGACTTAAAGGGAACTACTTAATTAATTTTTTCTACATAAATCTGTACATGAACATCTTGAAGTTCATCGGCACAGGTTTTCCAATGGCTAAATGCTGAAAGCGAGGAGTTAGCCATAGCTGCACACAGATGGACCGGGTGAGGGCGACGGAGAAGCCCCGCACTGCCGGGCGCGCTGCCCTCGCTGTTCCCTGCTGCACCATTCCTTTCCCCAGCTCCTGCTCCAGGCACTGCCGCTGCCCCAAGCAGAACAGAGGGAGCTGGGGCTCCTACTCTGCAGCCAAAAGACCAAAACGAAGCTCGCGTGTGGTGAACCTCCCTCCCGCTGCCTCTCCTCTGCAGGGATAGTTTCCCCCTCAGCGGTGGCACATGGTGGTGGGAGCACTTCCTCCTTCCCCACCACACAGGAGCTCACAGGCCCCACAGAGCCCCACAGGCCGTGAGCAGGGGCTGGGGCCTCCGCTGGTGTTCCTGCAGAGAGAAGCCCAGGAAGGAGCGGTGCTCGGGGGTACGGCGCCGGGGCTGCCCCCAGCAGGTTCCCTTCCAGCTGTGGAGCTGCCACGATGCTCAATGAGCAGCAGAAAGCGTCTTGCTTAACAAACAAAGTGAGGCAGCCTGCGGGGAGCTGAGGGAGCCCTCCTGCACACAGCCCAGCTGGGCTGGAAGCCGCGTTCTCCTTCAGGCTCCTCTCCTTGGTGATATCTCCTTGTTTATTATTTTGCTCACTGTTTGATCCCTCCATGTAAGCAAGCTCAAAATGTCCTTCGCAGGCAGGGGCCCAGCCTCGCTTGGCTTGGTGCTCCGTTTGGAAATGTGTTACATTATTCACTTGTGACCATATTAAAAACAATCCCAATATATGTCTGAGCTCCTCAGGACTGTCATAAACTTGCAATGATTAAAAGCAGTAACGTGTTGGTAACACTTAATCTCGGTAGGCGAGACTCCTCAGAGCTTTCCATAGTGTTCCCGGTGCCGCACACACTGAAGCCCTCGGGGTGCTGGGGACGAGAGGGTCCCCCGTTTCCCACAGCCCGGCCGAGGGTGGGGGCACGACGGGCTGAGCCCCGAGGGCGGGTGATGCCCGGGGTCCGGGCGGGGGCTGCGCCCTGGGGCAGGGACAGTGCCTGGGGCGGGGGGGAGACGGAGCTGAGCCCCGTTAGGGGGTGTAGGGCAGCGGGTGCTGAGAGCCCGGGGCGGGGGTCGGCGTGGGGCCGAGCGGCCCGGCAGGGCCCGGCGTCCCGCCCGGGTGGGCCGGGGGGGACTTTTCCCACTTGTTAATCTTCAGTGCATTTTAGGCTGCTATGTACTATGTGTTGCAGATGGTAATTAATAAAC
>JANHGO010002236.1:0-30816 GCA_024606505.1 Aquila spilogaster
TTGCCTTTGCGGAAAGAGGCTCTGCCGAGGACGAGCGCCATGAGATGTTCTGTCTCTGGGAAAGCACTGACTGCCAGCTGTATGTATTTGCCATGACATATAATTTTGTCCCCAGATTTGTTAGTCACTTTTGAAATTATCATCCTTTTGTGCTCCAGTACTTAAATGATAATTTCAGTGGCCTGAAATGCCTACAACAATTCTATTCTAATCTAGGTTTTCATTTTGCACACTTATAAATGTAATCTTTTCACTTTTGAAATGAACTGGGAGTGGGAACTGAAGGAGGAAAAGTCAGATCTGCTAGTGGAAGTAGTTTAGGCATAAAAGCACTAGTTAATCTGCACAGAACATGGCCAAGAAAGTGTTCAGGCTGCCAGCCCAAAAGTTGAGCCCTTTGCAGGATTTTAAGAGAAAAGTACTTGTAGTTATGTAAAAAGGATTCCCTCGATTTTGTATTAGGATATTCTCTGAAAAGAAGCATATCAAAGTATACAGAATTCTGAAAATGAGCTCAGATATGAAGGGAATTAGGATTCATTTTTTGTGGTGATAAATACAAAACTGTTATTAAAGGTAATAATGCTAAACCTAACACAATTAGAAAACTGATGGAAGAAATTCATAAAACATTTAAAGTAGAAGCTATGACTTCAACAGAAGGATCTAAGGGAAGAATTTCCAAGTCTTTTGGAGCTGTGAGTGGTTTTCAGATCATTATGTAAATCTCTGAAATAGTGACGTTACATAGATTGGAATGCACGACTGTTACTCTCCAATTCCCTGCAACTTGGTTGCAGGGAAACAGAATCATATAAAACCGCAGAGAAGCTTTTGTTATTGGTAGGTGTGAGTTCAAGCAGGAACTTGAAGCATTTGAAGACTGGAATATTATGAAATCAATGTCAAGTGGAGTCAGTTGGACTAAGTGGAGTCAGTTGGACTAGGTGTAAAGCTACTTAAACTTCTTGACAGTTCATAGAGGTTTGAAGAGAATGAGATTTCACCAGTTTATGGGTCTTTAGGAAAGGTCTTCTAGGGCAGAGTCTTACAAGGTAAATTCAGCATTGTGTTAAAACGTTTGAGTATGAATAAAAACATGATAGAGTCCGGAGGAGGGCCATGAAGATGGTCAGGGATCTAGAGCATTTTTACTTGAAGACAGGCTGAGAGAGTTGGTGTTGTTGAGTCTTGGGAAGAGAAGGCTTTGAGGAGGCTGTAGAGCAGTCTTTCAGTACCTGAAGGAGGCCTACAGGGAAACTGGGAAGGGACTTTTTACTAGGGAACATAGTGGCAGGACTTGAGGTAATGGCTTTAAAGTAAAAGAAGGTAGGTTGAGGTCAGATATTCAGAAGAAATTCTTCACTATGAGTGTGGTGAGGCTGTGGAACAAGTTGCCCGGAGAAGCTGTGGATACCCCGTCCTGTAAGTGTTCAAGACAAGGTTGGTTGGGGCTTTGGACAACCTGCTCTAGTGGGAGGTGTTCTTGCCCATGGCAGGAGGTTAAAACTGGATGGTCTTTAAGGTCCCTTTGAGCACAAACTGTTCAATGACCAAACAACAAATTTCCAGCAGCTGGTTTTGTTGGCTGCCTTTTATGCTTTAGAACTTATTCCTTAATGTAGACTGAATTATCCATGCTGGGTACCAACTTCTCATACGCTGGACAGTTGCTCCCTGCAAAACTCAGAGCGTGGTTAACATGTGAAAAGTTAAAAAGAAATCTGTTCTTAAATTCTTAGAAGGCTTGAGAATACTTGGATATGAAGATGATGGTGGATGCTTCAGGGATAAATTGGATGACTGTGGTTGAATAGAAGATGCTAAGGGTTATGACCTACTGTTGAATTTAATGTGGGCTTGAATTTTTCTCATCTTCCTGATCACCTGACTGACTGTTGTCTTTCTTCATGCACAGTTAAAAAGAAGCTATGCTTGAAATAAACTTGGGTCCATTGTGTATGTAATAAAGGCTAGCATTGAGGCCCTCTTCAGCAACTACTTTTCAGGCAGTCTGGTGTATGTTAATGAAGTTGCTCAAGTTCCTCTTTCTTGTATACCAAAAAGAGGAAAGTGCTCAGTTGAAAAACAGTGCTGTGGGGTGATAAATTCTTATTTATCTAAATAATTATCTAAATAAATAGGAATTCCAGCCTTCTGACAATCGACAGTAGGAAAATAAAGAACAGTTGCAACAAATAAAAGTAAATGAGTCTTGTTTTGTTTTTTGTTCTTTTTTTTTTTAGAAATATGGTTGTACTGTGTCATCTTAATGACAAGGGGTTTGAGGGCACCCTCAGTAAGTTTGCAGATGACACCAAGTTAGATAGGAGAGTTGATCTGCATGGGCATAGGAAGGCTCTGCAGAGGGACTTGGATAGGCTGGACTGATGGGCCACGGCTAACTGTATGAGGTTCAAGAAGTCTAAGTGATAACCCCATGCAGTGGTATGGAGTGGCAGAAAAGCTGCCCTGCAGAAAAGGACCTGGGCATGATGATTGACAACCAGCTGAACATGAGCCAGCAGCTTGCTTAGGTGGCCAAGAAGACCAATGGCTTCCTGGCTTGTATCAGAAACAGTGCAGCCAGAAGGGCTAGGAAGGAGTTGTCCCCTTCTACTCAGTTGTGGTGGGGCCAGGCTGCATCTGAACACGAATACTGTGTTCAGTTTTGGGCCTCTCACTACAAGAAAGACATTGAAGTGCTGGAGTGCATCCAAGATAAGGGCAGCTGAGCTGGTGAAGGGTGTAGAGAGCGAGTCTTAAGAGGAGTAACTGAAGGAACAGAGGTTATTTAGCCTAGAGAAAAGAGGACTTAGGCAAGACCTTGTTGCTTTCTACAGCTACCTCAAAGGAGGCTGTAGCAGGGTGAGGGTAAATCTGCCAAGCTACAAGTGACAGGACAAGGGGAAATAGCTTCAAGTTCTGCCAAAGGAGGTTTAGCTTGAATATCAGGAAACTTTTTTTTTTCCACTGATTGGGTTGTGAAGCTTTGGAACAGACTGCTAAGTAAGTAGTTGAGTCACCATCCCTGGAGATACTGGAAAGATGTGTAGATGTGGTCTTCAGGGACGTGGTGTAGTGGTAGACTCAGCAGTGCTAGTTTAATGGTTGAGCTTGATGATCTTAGATGTCTTTTCTAACCTCTGTGTTTTTTCCAAGACTGTGATTGTCTTAGTGTGGTGATTTGAGGGTTTGTGAAGAAAAACTGATATGCCTCTTTTTTTTTTAGAAGATTTAAAGCTTAATACCAGGCTTAGCTGATATTCTTGGATGTGCTATCCTTTTTTTAAACAAGCAGTATTCATAACGGTTCAGCATGAGGAAAGCAGTGCATCTGAAACTGAAGATAGGCAGTTCTTGGAAACAGCTGTGGTAAAAGAAAATATTACACACATCACCATTTTCAAGTACAAAAAATCAGCTTGTATTCCAAGTTTGTATAAGAATTTTATAATTGTAATACATAAGTGTTAAGAAAGAAACTTCTTGCCAGCAAAGTCAAATTTCACATTTTCAGGAATGAGTTTGGTCCTGTCATTGTCTGGCCTTTTCTGCAGTTCAAAAACATGTCCATAAAGAATGCAAATTAGGCTTCATAGATAAGCACTTGCAGTTTGCGCAGACAGTACAGTTGACCTGAGGATAGCTATTACAACAGAAGTTTGTCTTTTTTTTTCTGCAAATAATATTGCATTACCTAAAATGTTTAGATATTGGTATCTGCATTTTTCCCCTTTTTTCTTCACGTAGAAGTACATACGTTGTCAGCACAGATTGTGCAGGAAATACCTTTAGATCTGAAACTCTCAAGGAACTCCTGAACACTGGAATGTTTTAATTTGTGTTTCTCAAAGACTGAGACATAAGCGTGGTAATGCTGTCGACCAGATCAGATCATCTTCTAGTGCTGTTATTTGCAAAGAATGTTCAGAAAGAGAGAGAAAGTAATTATTCAGGCTTTTAGTTGTCATTTATTTTCAGTAGGTTAAGGAAATGGAAAATGTATGTTCTTCTGTCAGCTACTGAAACAGTGATTGGGTAGTAGATTCAGGTGTTTCATATAAGTTAAATGACCCAATATCAGAAGACCTTACTGTGAGCAGATAACCTTGCTGATGGATTCATCTTGTAACGTAGTATCACTGCAGAGTTCTACAAGCCTTTTAGTTACAAGAGACTTAAAAACCCACCCTGCTTGGGGGATACCAGTACTTCTTGTTTATTGTGTAAGTTTATGGCAGCATGTTATGAGGTGCAGTGAGTTGAAAGCATGTAGATGTTCTGAAGCTGTAAAACCTGCATGAATATAAGCATTTTTCTCTAGTATAATGCTAGTGAAGTGCACAAGAGTGACCTCTGAAATGGGGAAAATGTGACAAGGATGTTTACTGGTGTTAGAGGTGTTTGAGAGTACTAACAGGCTGCTAGTGTACTTGGACATCAGCATGAATGTTTGACAGTGTTGCTGATAAGCATGTTTTAACTTCAACTTAGAAACTGGTCAAGTCTTGTCTAGCAAGAAATCAAGTAAGTGGACTCGTGGCAGACATGCTCTTGAATGGCTTTGCCAAGACAGTTATGGGCAGATCCTTAACAAAAAAAAAAACACCCTTATTCCTGATTGTTTCATGTTTTGTATTTCATTTGATTGTGTTTCATGTTGTGTCATTGTCTGTTGTCCATCTCTGCGTCATCTCTAAACAGTAAGTCTGTGCCTTCGAATGACTGTAGAGGCAGCTTGTAGCATAATATGTTTCAATTTTTGTATTGTTGGCTTTTAAGATTGCAGGCAACATCTTACCCATATGCTTGTTAGAAGTTCCCAGCAAGCTGTCAAAATCTTAAGAAAGCTTGTGCATTTTTAGAGAAATACCTCAATGGAATATGGATAGCATATTTAGTACCTATGCTGAGTGCTTCCTTTAATGTTTAATGTTAAATCTTCTTTTCAGGTTTACCTTTACTTGTGCAAAGAACAATTGCACGAACTATAGTACTTCAAGAAAGTATTGGTAAGGGTCGCTTTGGAGAAGTATGGAGAGGGAAATGGAGAGGAGAAGAAGTTGCTGTGAAGATCTTCTCTTCAAGAGAAGAGCGCTCATGGTTTCGAGAGGCGGAAATTTATCAGACAGTTATGCTACGACATGAAAACATTCTTGGATTCATAGCTGCGGACAATAAAGGTTAGAGATGTTACTAATTAATTTTGTTGATTGTTGTATTCTCAGGATGATAATTATAAAAATTCTTTTGCAAATGCACAGTTAAGAATTTAAAAAATTGTTACTGGAACACTAATTTGACATGTTTAATCAAAACCTACATTTTATTTTTGTCTGGAAAACATCTTTACATCTTTCAAATTTAAAAAATATATATATATATATTGCCTACTTAGTGAGGTGTAATTTCCACAAGCTTCTGGGGCCTTGCACTGCCTTGTTTTGAACAACCTAACCTAAGCATGTAGTTTGGGGTTTTGGTGGCTTTTTTATTTGTTTTTATTTGTTTTGTTTGATACACAATTTTAAAATGTGTTAAGTATCTGCAATAGTCTACAAATGAATTCCATGGATTCAGCTGTCCATAGACATAATTGTATTCATACTATAAATAAGCTGAAGTTACACTACATACTTTCAGGTAAATTTATGCATTAAAATACTTCAACTTCTGTTCATTCACCTTAATTAAAAGCTGTACCTCTCTAGGTAAAAGTTAGCTTTGTTCAATCAGCCTGTCCTACATGGTAAGTCTATTTCTAAGAATGTTAAGCAACGTACTGAAGAGGTATAAGCACAATTACCTTGCTCTTGAGAAATGTTTTTGCCATTCTGTTTGAAGCTCTGATATTAGCTGGAGAAGAAAGTGATTGACTGGGTGGTCTTGCTAATTTACACAAATCACGTGTCATTCATTAGTTTATCAGATGATTATCTTAGTGTGATAGTCAGGCTGTTTCACTTGAAGGAGAAAAAGTTTCAGTTTAAAAAAAAATGTTTAAGAGTGCAGTGGGATACGTTTTACTGCATGATACTAGAGAGCGTAAGCAATTAGGTAGGTTTTGTAGCTTCTTTTAAACATTTGACTTGGAGCATAAGTCTGGGGTTAGAATTCTCATTACCGAGCAGTACTGTCAAACTTCAGAACTTAGTATTTGGCTTACGGACAAACATGCACCAGTCCAGATTTTTGTTTTGTGAGTAACAGTGTGAGAAATGCTTTTTTAACCTTAGTGAAATCAATTTAATTTTAATTGAAATTTAGTTGCATAGGTTTGGTAAGGCAACTGTAATAAATTATATTATTCAGAGGGAGGCTGTCTAAAATGAACATTACTTGGAATTCACATTCTATAATTAGTGTTCTAAAAACAAATCTGAAAGATTCTTTATTTAGAATTTCAAATTTTATTAGTCTTGTGAAAGAAACTTTTTGCTTCTAACTTATTTTGATGATCTTAAAATGTTTTCAGAAAGCTTCTTGCAGATGGATGAAATTATTAAACTCCTTTAAATTGGTTTCCAAGAAGATACCTAGATTCTTGGAGTATTTTTTGACCATTCTGAAATTGCTTGAGGTTCCTGATCATGCTGTCTGTATTAGATAAATTAGGTTACTTTGTCATGGAAAGTTGTGTAACTGCTTTTTCATTCTTAATAATGTGAGTTGTATAATTGAGAACTTCATGGCAGATGCTGTTTACTATTCAGCCAGAATATTCAGGGTCACCAGTTAATAATTAACCACACTGTCAACAGTATGAGACTTAATAAATTCCTAATAATTTGTGTTCTGCTTATATCACTAAAGAAATATAAATGTATAGCTTGTCAAATATAGTAAGATGAAGATAACTGTAGGAGGTTCCACCTAAAAGCTGAATTCCAGTGTTCTTACTGCTCCATTTCACATTGTGTGTATCTAAGACCATGGCTTGTTTACAGTCTAACTGGGGGCCACAAACATACATAATACCAAGAAAAAGGCTTCTTTCAGAAAGGGTAATAAGCCAAGCTTTTATTTTTTTTCTTTGGAACGAAGGTAAAAGCACTAAATATTAATATGAATGAAGTAGCAAAAAGAAGTCCAGGAGCAATCAAAAAGGACATTAGGGCATAGGGAGAATTGGTTAAAGAGTCAGGTAGTGTTTTCCTCTATCCTTCCAGTAGCAGGGAACAATATTTAAAGGAACAGGCGGACCCAGCTGATCAATTCATGGCTTCAAGGCTGGAGCACCAGCAGAATTTTGGGTTTCTTGATTATGGGATTTCCTGTACAACATCGGCCTGCTGGCACCTGATGGGAAGCATCTTTCTTAAAGGATTTGAAAAGGATATTTTTTTTCTGCTGGAGTTAGCAGGGCTGATCTATAGAGCTTTAAACTAGATTCAAAGGGAGAAAGGGGAAAAACCAGGTTCACCAGTGATAAGCTATGGAATGGCATACCAATATTTGAGAGGCTGCATGCTAATCATAGTCTTCAGTCTTTTCTACAAGGTGCTGGGCACACTGGATCACATCTAAAATGTTTCTACAGCAGTGCAAGCAACATGAGGAATAAAGTAAGAGGAGCTAGAAGTCTTGGCTCAGTCCCAGATCTTTGATCTCACTGGAATAAGAGAAACCTGCTAGGAAGAGTCCTGTGACTAGTGTGTCACAGTGGACAGTTCTTGACTCTTCGGAAGGGACAGGCAGGGCAAGCAAGGCAGGAGGCAGTGCTGTATGTGAGGAAGGGGCTGGACTGTAGAGGGCTCACAGCTAGTGATGACACGGTTGAGAATCTCTGCTTATCCCTTCATCCTTACCCAAATAAAGTAGATTGTTATTGTGAGAACCTACAATAGGCCATGCAGCTACAATGATGACATCAATGAACGAGTCTTTAGAGGAGCTGAGAGGTACCTCTAGATTAGCTGCCCTTGTCCTTATGGATGATTTCAACTTGCCAGGTGTTAACTGGGAATACCACACAGCAGCTACAAACAGGTCCAGGAGATTCCTAAAGCACATTGATGATTACTTCCTGCTACAGATACTAAGGGAGCTGACTAGGAAAGGTGCCCACCTAGCTTTGTTACTTGTAAACAGAAAGGGTCTTTTGAGTGAAGTTATAACTGATGGCTGTCTTGGCCACAGTGACCATAAAGTAGTCAAGTTTAAAATCTTTGATGGGAGGAAAACTGCCACCAGAACTTCAACCCTAGATATGGGGAGTGCAGACTTCTGGCTGTTCAGGGAACAGGTTGGCAAGATTCCCCTGGAAACTGTTCTTGAAGGCATTCAGGTCCATCAATGCTGGTCTCTTTTTAAGCGTCACCTCTTTAAGACAACAGTCACAGACAATCCCTGCCCTGTCTGACTTCTGACACATTGGAATTATCTTCTGGGGGTTAAGTGGAAAAAAAAAATGTACAGCCAATGGAAATGAGGCTGGGAGGAATACAGAGATGCTATTTGCCATTGTAGGCAGAAAATTTGTGTGTCCAAAGCTCGATTTGAGTTGACGCTGACAGTACTGTGGGGAGCAACCAAAAGGGCTTTTTAAAATGCATCAATGGCAAGAGGAGGATCATAAGTAACATTGTTTCATTACTCGATGAGGATGGATGCCTTACAAATAGAGATGCAGATAAAGTAGAGATGTTTAAAGTCATATTTTCCTCTGTCTTGAGCATCGATGAACATCTGGAACCCCTGGAGCCCTGAGTTAGAGTACTGTGACTGTCTTAATGATAAACTCCCAGTCAGCTCTGACCCTGTGTTGGATTTGCTGCTTTGGGTCTCAGAGATTTATGTGCATCCGGCTAATTAAGAGATGGCTGATGCTATTTTTTTTTTGAGACCCTTCAGTTATTTTTCATGGTCTTGGGAATCTGGAGAAATGCCAGTTAAGTAGAAGCTAACAAACATTGACTCGATTTTAAAGAAGATCAAGAAAGAAAATTGGTAATTACAACCCTGTCAGTCTCACTTCAGTGCCTGGCAAAATTATGGAGAATATTCTGAGAGTTACTGAAAAACATCTGAAAGGCAGTGTAGTCATTGGCCACAGTAAACAAGGGTTTATGAGGGGAAAATCCTGTTTAACAGACTTAATCACTTTTTATGATAAGATTACCCAGCTAGCTGACCAAACAAAACCAGTTGATGTAATCTTTTTGGATTTCAGTAAAGTTTTCAAAACTGTTTCTCTCAGTATCCTTCTGAACAAAACAGTCAGCATGTAGATGAAAACATAATGGGATGGGTGAGCAGTTAACTGATGGTTAGACCCAAAGGGTTACAGTAAATAGCTGGTGGCTAGTCATTAGTGGGGTTCTCCAAGGCTTTGTTTTAGGGCCAGTTCTCTTTAATGTTTTCATAAACGACTTGAATACAAAACTTGAAGGTATACTAAGTAAGTGTGCAGATGATACTAATTTGAGAGGAGCTGTTGACTCCAGTGAGGATACAGAGGCCTTACAGAGAGATCTTGACAAATTGGAGGGTGAGGTGATTACCAACCACGTGAAGATGATGGATTTTTATACTTGGTATGGGATAACCCTGAATAAATGTACAGACTGGGGAATGAGAGGTTGGAGAGCAGCCCCGCAGAAAGGGATCTGGGGGTTTTGAATCTGAGTCAGCAGCATGCCCTGACAGCCAAAAGGGCCAACTGTATCCTGGGGTGCATCAAGCCTGGCACTGCCAACTGATTAAGAGGAGGGATTGTCACGCTCTGCTCTAAGCTGGTGAAGCTTCACCTCAGGTGCTGTGTGAAGCATTGGGCATCATAATGTAAGGAGGACATAAAACTGTTTGATGGTGAAGGGTCTATAGCAAAACTTAAGAGGAGGATGAATTCCCTTGGTTTGTTCAGCCCAGAGAAGAGGCTGAGGGGAGGCCCTCTGGCAGCCTACATCTTCCTTATGAGGGGTGCAGAGGGGTTGGTGCTGATGGGACCCAAGGGAATGGCATAGAGCTGCATCAGGAGAGGGTCACATTGGGGTTTGGGAAACGGTTCTTCGCCAGAGAGTGGTTGGGAACTGTAGCACACTCGCCACGTCATGACATAAGCCTGCTGGAGTTCAAGGAGTGTTTGGACAGTGCTCTCAGAAACATGGTTTGAATTTTGGGTGATCTTGTGTGGAACCAGGAGTTGGACTCGATGATCCTTGTGGGTCCCTTTCAACTTGGGATATTCTGTGATTTTTGCACCTTGCAGGTAGTAGAGTTGTACAAAAGAAAACAGAGGGATCTATAATTAGAAGCATGTTCTCTTCCTAGATGAGCACCTGGAGTTCAGAGAAGAAACTTTATGCTTATACAATACAATCTTGATTGAATGCAATGCCAGTTCTTCACAAACAGTGTAGCGTCTTTGAAAGATCTGTTTCAATGCAATAGATCTAGTAGACAGCTTAAACTAAATTGCTCTTGGATATCTCTGCTAACTTCTGTACTTACTGTTGTCAAACTTACTGTTGTCTAACTTAAACACACAATGATAAATCCCATTCATAAGAAACTTAGAGGATGAGTCAGTGACTGTGTGTATAGTGTTAATGGCCAGGCGTTTTTTCAGTCAATGTGGAGATGTAAGTGGTGAAGCAGTAGAATAAAAGTAAGAAAATGTTCTGAGTTGTGACTAAGTTATTTCATTTTTAACTCCTACAGCTTTTTTGAGCTTCCTGAATACATATATTGGAAAGAGCATTTTATGTGCCTGTTAAATTCTTATCCTTCTCTAATAGTTCTATAAAACTGGTTCAGTGAAGTTACGTTTGAAGCCTATTTGACAGTAAGCTGTGAATGTAGTGAGCTGAACTCTTTTTCTAGTATAAGAATTTATTTAATGTACATTAGACTTTTATTTTCCTGCTCTGAAATGTTCAAATGTTTTAAAAAATGTATTATTATTAATGCAATTTTTCCTTTAATGGCAACTCTGGCCGCTCTAGAAACAGTCAAGTAGAAGTGTTTCTTTAAAGTTTTCTCACTCATTCAACAGTGCTTAAATATATTTAGTCTTTGATCTGCAGATCTGGCATATTGTGCTTCTGACTTTTCTGAGCCAAGTGTGTTTTTGAGGAGATTGGAGGAAGAAAAATAAATGTAAGAAACTGCAGACCTTTCAGTTTGATCATCAGTGTATTTATGATAGGAAGTAATTTCTGCATTCATTTTCCTATTTTTCAGATTTTGTTCTTCATATATTTAGCTTGTGTTTTCACCTGTTATTAGGGAATAATGCCTAATTCAGGACAGAAGTCCTGAATTACAATTTTATTATTGTAATTATAAAATATAGCTACAAAAGTAGCTTTACAAATCCTTCTCAGATCTGTCTTGAGAGTTTTTTCATTAACAAATGAGAAAATCAGAAAACCTACTCAGTGTCAGGACTGTTCTTTTGTGGATATACTTCTGCTTCCTGGATCAGAAGGTCTTTCTTCCCTATGATTTGGTTTATTAAGTAGTCTACTTTCTGTGGATAAACTTCAAGACATTGTGTTCATGGTTTTTATGGTTTGAATGACTTAGTTCTTGCCTGTCACTTTTGTGACTTTGAGATATTTGCAAATGTATTACAGCCTGTTTGGCTCATAGTTCAGTGGAAAATCATACAGCGAACTGGTTTTATCATAACCAGTGTTTGTTGTTCTCTTTATCCTTGTTTTTTCTGAAAACCGCAGTTTTGGCCAGCAACTTCAAGGTCACCAGTGGTGGGATTTGGTTTAGTTCTTGAAATAAAATGTCAGATTGCTGCTTGGAAGCTTTCACTCAAGAGAAAAATCCCATGGCTGCTCATAATTGTGGATGTTGTGTTACTGGCTGAGGCTGGTTAGGTAATGGAGAGAGACTGAAGGAGTTATAAGGCAAAACTTGAAGGAGTTGATTTGCAAAAGCCCAGAAGTATTATTGAGGGCAGGAGATAATTGGTCATTTTCTAACACTTACTACCCTAGCTAATTAGCCTGGTAAAGCAAAAATACAGTAATAAATGATGCAAGTTAAGCTGTAGACACATGTAGTAAACTTGCAGAAGTTTTTAGACAGGTTTTTGTTTTTTTTTCCAGAATACCTGTATTCTGAACAACTTTGTACTAGACTGGTACTGGTGTCATTAGCTTTGCATCATGCATTTATGCTGTTTCCTAAGCAGGAACAATAGCAACATTGGCTTTCTGCAGTTTGCCTTTTAATTTAAATAAATGAATGTTCCCTAAGCTGTTCATAATGTTTTGTATGGTAAGACCAGCCCTTTACAGAGGCATTCAAATGTTACAGGGATAGAAGCAAAGATTTGAAGTCTAACTGGCAGAGGTTACAAAACATAGTTTGTAATTCCTAAGCACTGTATAAGCGTGGGGTCTGCGGGTCCATTTTTGTGTGTATGGTATTCATGCCAATGTTGTTTTGCAGACAATGGTACATGGACTCAACTGTGGTTGGTGTCAGATTATCACGAACATGGATCACTCTTTGATTACCTGAACAGGTATACAGTAACCGTGGAAGGAATGATAAAATTAGCTTTGTCTACTGCCAGTGGCCTTGCTCATCTTCACATGGAAATTGTAGGCACACAAGGTAATCTTAAAATTGTTCAATCCGTTACATGGCTAAATAGATCTACTTTTTTTTAATGATGCTTAGCTCTTTCTACTGTAATTGTCTTAATTAGAACATTTAACTCTTTCAGACTAGTTTTTTTGCAGACAACTACCAACTTTTGTAATCTTCAGAGGAGCCAAGTTAATTGAAAAATGTCTTTTTAGGACCTGTAATAATTTCTGAACTAAAATAAGGTCTTAATTTGATGTAGACAGTTTGTCTCAGTATTCGTTTCTACTGAGAACAATATGAAATTGAAAGTTTTTCTTCCACTACTTAAAAAAAAAAGGGTGAACTTCTGGAAGTATATTATTTGTGCTAGTATGCTTATCCCTTCTTCCTTCCTTCCTCTCAGCTGTCTCCCACCAGCCACATTCCTCTACGTGCTAAAATGGTTGCTCTTGTATTACTACAGCAAAATCATTTTGGTTTCCTTCAAAAGCTTATGAAGAAAATAAACTGTCATAAACTTCCTTACTGTTAATACCTATATGAAGTTCCTAGTGTTACTGAAATTTTTTGTAACTTAACTGGTGATCTGTAGAGGCGTTCTGGGTGTTGTGGGTGTTTTTTTTTAACCTTCTGTGATACGTCCAGTTCTTGTGATTATGTAATAATCTTCCATACCAAACACAAATGCAGTGCCTAATTTTGATTTATGGCAGCATTATGGATCTGTTTCAAGAGGTAGAAGTCTTTTGACAGCAAGTAGTATTCATGCACAGTATATAGAGGAGGGGAGGAGCAGCGACCCAGGGTAATACAGTAGGCATTTAGTGCACTTTTCTGATCAGCTAGCTAGTCCATAATGAATGATTTCAGGGTTTACCTTGAGGATGAGCTAATAACGTAGCAGAACTGGAAGGAATTCCATAATTTGAAACAAAATCTGCACCAGATTTAGAATATTAACAATTCTTTTACATGTGTTATTTTTGTTTTTTTTTTTTTTTCTTTACAGGCAAACCAGCGATTGCCCACAGAGATTTGAAATCAAAAAACATATTGGTAAAAAAGAATGGAACGTGCTGCATTGCAGACCTGGGCTTGGCAGTTAGGCATGATTCAGCTACAGACACAATTGACATTGCCCCCAACCACAGAGTAGGAACAAAAAGGTAAAAATGATTAGTGTGATATATCAGGTGTCTTCTTAATAAAATGCTTTGCTTTTTCTTCCATTTAGATTTTTGTAGCTACAAACTTAAGTAGCAAGTAAGTGTAAACGATGTCAAGTAGAGTTCTGTGGCACACTGTTCCAGCTGGTGATTTAGACAGATTGTATTTAAAGCACACATTGGTTGTTGGCTTCTACTGCTAGCATGTATATGAAATGCTTGAAAATATGCAAAATGTAGTAGGACACAAGTACATATTAAAACAATTAGAAGACCTCAGAAATGACAATTGTAGAGATTTCACTTGCTCCATCTTTTTATTTTATGCCTTGTTGCCATCTGGTTGCGTGTAAGACAGAATATTGATAGTGGAAGTAGAAAGTGTGTACTTTTTTTGCTTATCGATTTTCCTTGATTTTGGGGGGTAGATTTTTATTTGTTTCAGATTTGAATTAGAACAAAGTGCAGAGTCTTGAACATAGACTTTCATGGAGTTATATTTTTGAGAGAAATACAAGATCTTTAAAAGTCAGTCCTCTTTGTCATCTATTGCATAAACAGAATTATCAATGGATCAATCAGTATGCTCTTTTTTTTTTTAAGGTCTACCTCTGAATTTGGACGTGTAGATTTTCTCATTCTCAAAATAACTCCTGAGAGCTGTATAATTGCACTTGTATAGAATTAAGTGCTTCAGTGATGCTGCTTGTACTAAAATCTGTCACTGAGAAATGTATGGAAACCCTGTGGTCTAGGGCTGTGTAATCTTCAATTCAGTCATATGCTCTAGCTGTCTTGGAGGATATTCTGTACTGATGTTGCCTGATTTCTGATTGTTAAATTAAAAATGATTTATTTTTTTCTTTTCACTTTAGTGAGTGATGCTATGTGTGTATGTGTGAACAATGCTTTTAGGACTTGCTATGCAAGTTATTTTACTGCCGATTATGTTGTTGAGATTACTTCATTCTAAAGCTCTGCTATTCTTGCTCCTTTACCAAATTTAAAAATACTACACAAGTGGTCAGATGATTTACTTCCTGAACTTCTGCTAGATTACAAAATACTGGGCATTATTCCTCCTTAAAATCCTCACTAATCGTTGCCTCATGCTTCTTAACAAGGTTGAAGGTGTAGCAGCTCTCTTTCTGGAATGGGCAGCAGCAGGACTAAGTCCACTGCCCAATTTAGACTTTAGTCATTTCTTTAACAATTGTTCATTCTCATAAAAAGACTTGGTCTCCTCTTCCTCCCTCTTATGTATTCTTAGGTAAGTAACTCTGCATCTTCACTTATTTTTCCATAGTAAAGCTCGGCTCTCACCTATTCAATAACAACTTCAGTTGATGAGCACCAGTGCTGGTGTCTCTTCTGTGCATGGAAGCTCTGTATGCAAATTTAGAGAGACTTGACTAAGGTAGTATTTTTCCAGTGATTATCTACAGTAAAATATATGGTCTAGGGAGCAAGCTAAGCTTCCTCTTAGAAGAAGTCACATTTTCAGGAGGGAGGATTTCCTTGTTTTTCTGTTCTTCCTTGAGGGTATGAATTCAGTTCAATTACCACAGGCCTCTGAGTTTTTTTTCTGTTAAAATTCTTGTCCCTAGGATGACTTACAGAAACGAGACAGTCTCCAGTAGTGCTTGTATAAGAGATTATGCCTAACAGACTAGTATCATGATTGGGGTATTTTGGTTTGTGCTTTTTCCCTTATCCTTCAGGCTCCTTCAGTATTCTTGTCCCCACTGTCCCCATGTGATCTTGAGATAGATTAAATATTCTTTTATCTAGACCTGAAGCTGAGCACTATACTATTAAGAACATGAAGTAACGTAAGATTATAAGCTAGTACACATGTGCAAAGTCCTTGCTGAAATCAGAAAATGCTCACTACAATCTTGCATTTCTCTTAATTTAAGTTTTCAATGTAAGTGGCCTAAAATCATTTGAGACTTGTAAAAGATTGTGACATATAAATTTACAACTACATTTCATTCAGTAAATAATCAAGGTAAGCCTTATGTTCCTGTTCAGACAATTGTTCTCTGCTTGTGCTGTTATCATATGAGGAATTCGTATGCCTATACTTAGCTCAGAAGAACTTCCTCTTCAGCAACCCTTATTGAACTATGCAGATTTTTGCGTTCTTGTTGATAGCTCTTCCTTCTATGTATGTCACTTCCAGTCTTGTATTTTACATGCTATCTCCTGGTTCTAAGAAAATGGAGTCCTAGTATATTTAAGTCTTTCCTATGCTATTGTTGATTGGATAAAATTGTGCATAAGCTTCTGTGACTGTTCCAGAAGTAGAGCTATTGGCTGACGTTGCAGTAATCTATGCCTGTTACTTTCTTTTGCCTGGTAACTATGGTGGTTCCCAGAGCTTTGGTGTCATTTGTTTGATTGCTTCATTAGTACAACAGCTTGAGATTAAGGCAGTGATGTGGAAAAATGCACTAGATTCTGCTAAATGTTACATATTGGGTTTATCTGCCAGACCTATACCAGATTGAGAAAGCAATACCACGACCTTTGTTAACAAATAAATACCATTCATTCTTTCCAGCAGCATTTCCACAGGCGTCTGTCGCTAACTCAGTGAGTTCTGCATTGGCATGCTACTTAATCTTCCAACATAAAGTACTACAAATAAAAGTAACCTTCAGTTAGATACCGTAAGCAGTATTTGATCTCTTTTTCTCTGTTGAAAGGCTGTAAGAGATTTTCTGGTGCAGGGTATGTTTAGAAGGTCACCTTGTAAGCATGGTTGTCAGAGCATGTAACCCAAATTTGATATACTTTAAAAAAAAAAAAAAAAAAAAATAAAACCAGCTTGTATGAAACGTATGTTGGTTTATGGTGGGACATATTGACTATATCATGAAGAATCAAATACTATAAGGCAGGGAGGCCATTTCCAGGGAACTCTTAATGCTTTTTTATTTAAGACCTCATACATTCAACACTTTATCGGTAGGGGGATGCTATAAGTGGCTGCTGCCTGCAATCCCATCTTCAGTCTCTGACACTGAGAGCTCCTTAGTCTGCTTCTCTCATCCCAGTCCTGTAGAAGCTGGTACCAGTCAGCTGGAACTGTGGGCCCTGTGACCCATGGATGCATGCTTCTAGGATGTGTAGTTCCCTTTCCAGGTGCTGAAACGTTCCTCCTCTAGCTGACAACACTCCAGGGCCAGCGAAACCTTCATCCCTGGTCTGATTCCAGTTGCTGGCTCTGAATCACACCTATTTCCAGTTGTGGCATGTAGACCTTAGACTACATGTGTAATGTGGGGTGGCAAATGAGATTATTAAATCTTTTTTTAAAACTATCATTCTATATAAGGTAGCAATGAGCAGATAGACACAGGGCTTGATCAGAAAAGCAGACTGTCTGGCAGCAGTTTACATGCACCTGGCCCTTTTTGTTAGGTTTTTTTATGTATTCCCTCAGTTTTGCTCCTTTTCGGTTCCCTTCTCCTACGCATTGCTTAATAAGTTTCATGTTGTTCCACAGTACAGCGTGAATATCCGCAGTCTTTATATTTCTCTTATTTCCACACTTATTAGCAACTAAAAAGTCTAGACTGGTCTTCTCCAAAGCTATGCCTGGGGTTTCTGAATAGCCCATCAATTAGTGACTGGAGGATTTTGGTCATCATTACTGTCTCTGTTACCATATGTGTACCAGGTTTATGGCTCTTTATCTTTTCACCTTTTACTTACTCCCCCTTATTCCTTTGCTTATTGCTTTCTGTTTATCTCCTTTAAAAGGTCTTTGGTCGGTTAACCTTAATGAAGCAAATGCTCTTGCCTTCCATATAACCTTACGACTACCTTTTAGTATTATCTCCTGCAAGACTTTTCCCCTGTGCCTCAGAAGCATTCTCAAAAAATCTAACTTTTTTTTTTTTTTTTTGCTGATCTACTCTCTTTTGTGTAAAGAACAACTAGCGATCCTGTAAACTGCTGCTCATATGTATTTTTATGTGGGAATTCTTTTTGGCTCTGTCTTTTGTGAAAACTTAAGACTTTTCAGCCTTGTAACCCTGTGGAGAAGGACCTGGGGATCCTGGTGGATGAAAAACTACATGAGCCAGCAGTGTGTACTTGCAGTCCAGAAGGCCAGTGGTATCCTGGATTCCATCAGAAGAGGGATGGCAAGCAGGGCAAGGGAGGTGATTGTCCCCCCTCTATTCTGCCCTCACGTGGCCCCAGTTGGAGTACTGCATCCAAGTTGGGGGCCCTCAACACAGGAAAGATGTGGAGCTTTTGGAGAGGGTCCAGAGAAGGGCCATAAAGATGATCCAAGTGCTGGATAGGCTGAAGGAACTGGGCTTGTTCAGCCTGGAAAAGGGAAGGCTGCAGGGAGACCTCATTGCAGCCTTCTAATATTTAACCGAGTTTATAAACATGAGGGAAGTCAACTTTTTATACAGGTAGGTAGGGATAGAGGGGAAAGGTTTTAAACTAAGGGAAGGGGGATTTAAATCAGATGTCAGGGGAAAGTTATTTACTGAGAAAGTGGTGAAGTGCTAGAACAGGCTGCCCAGAGAGGTTGTGGATGCCCAAACCCTGGAGGTGTTTAAGGCCAGGTTGCATCGGCGGGGCCCTAGGTAATCTGATCTAATACTTGATCTAGCGTCTTGCTTCCCTGCCTGTGGTGGGGGTTGACGCTTGATGATCCTTGAGGTCCCTTCCAACCCAAGCCATTCTGTGATTCAGGCTCTCTACTCTCCATTCCCTTGCTCTTTACATTGGCACTCAGTTTTCTTTACTGTGTTCTAAATTGTGAAGTATATATTCTGTTAATAATCAAATCTAACTATCCTTCATAAATTCTATTTAAAGACTACTTTAAATCTTACAGCTGTTTATTTGAATGCTTTATTTTTTTTGTAAATGTATATGCCAAAAGCAGGGAAACTTTGAACATCTTAATCTTTGTAAAGTGCATTATTTCTGTCTGTCTCCCTTTTCATATAAATGTTTTTGAGCTGAACAGTAACACTGAATTTCTTCTACAGGAGGTATTTATGAAATCAAATGTTTTCTGTTCTTTTATTGCAAATAGGTACATGGCACCTGAAGTTTTAGATGATTCCATAAATATGAAACATTTTGAGTCATTCAAACGAGCAGACATCTATGCAATGGGATTAGTATTTTGGGAAATTGCCCGTCGATGTTCAATCGGTGGTATGTAGCAATCTTTATAATTCTGTCAAATTTGCAAGCAGAAGCTTGCTTAAGCAGTTTTCTCTAGAAACAATGCAGTATGTTTCAGATTCTCTAGTTGTTAACCCTGTAAATGATGTCTGGTTGATTCCACCTCTGTGTAAAATAATGAACCATACCAGTTGAAGAATATGGGAAGTAGTCTTGCCTGTATTGTTTTTTTTTCTCTAAAACTTTTGACATAAAGAGAATAAAAGAGTGGAGTTAAACACCCTTGAAATCAAGGGGCAAACACCACAACTAAGACCTAGGCATAATCTGTGTAGGTAAAGTGTACAGTTTATTCAAAATTGTGTGTTTCCAAAAAAGATTTCTTTAGTATAGCATATAAAGATTTGACATATCTTTTATCTTTTCCAAATACACACATTTCAAAATTTTTTCAAAGGTAATGTAAAGATACGTCTTAAAGATTTTTTAAAAAGTATTATATATAAATATATATATTATATGATATATAAATATATATCATATAAATAGTGTATATATATATATATAAAAGTAGGTCATAATGTCATTTTTTATAAAAATAAAAGCAGAAAAATAAAATGGTACCAGTAAGGACCATAAGTGAAAAGTAGAGTGCATGTTTCAGTGTTAGGTAAAATAAAAGATTTTTTTCAACCAATTACAGGAATCCATGAAGATTACCAGTTGCCATATTATGACCTAGTTCCTTCAGATCCTTCTGTTGAAGAAATGAAAAAAGTTGTTTGTGAGCAGAAGTTAAGGCCCAATATTCCAAACAGATGGCAGAGCTGTGAGGTATTGGCTAACCTCTCTAAAGCTGTTTTAATGAACACTAGAGTTTTTATTGATTTCAGCAGCTTAAAAGTTGTGCTTATTGTGGAAGGGAGAAGGGTTGCCTCTGGGAAAACTTTCTTTCTAATCATCGTGGCTTTATTGAATGCTCTTGAACTTTGATTATGCGTGAGTACTTAATGAAGTCCTACAAAAGTGAAGAGCTTACGTTCCATGGATGATTCTAGTATTCCTTCCTGTGAAGTGTAGGTGAAACTAACATAAGTTAAAGCTAGTATCAGTTACATTGTCCAGGAAGTGTCATTGTGAATAAACAGTGTAATAGGAGGTTGTACAGCATCTGGCTAGAATACACTTAATCTTTCTAGAATCATGGAATTATAGGCTATCCCACGTTGGAAGGGATCTGTAAGGATCATTGAGTCCAACTCCAGGCCCCACACGGGACCATCCAAAAATTAGACCATATGACTGAGAGCACTGTGCAGACACTTCTTGAACTCTAGCAGGCTTGGTGCTGTGACCACTCCCTGGGGAGCCATTTCCAGTACCCAACCACCCTTGTGGTGAAGATCCTTTTCCTGATATCCAACAGGAACCTACGCTGTTGCAGCTTCCTGGTGTTCCCTCAGGTTTTATTGCTGATCAACAGAGACAAGATCAGCACCTAGCTCTCTGCTCCACTCATGAAGAAGCTGTAGGCTGCAGTGAGGTCTCTTCTCAGTCTCCTCTTCTCTGGGCTGTACAAACCAAAGTACTTCAGCTGCTCCTCATACATCTTCCCCTCTGGACCCTTCATCATGTTTGTAGCCCTCCTTTGGACACTCCCTAATAGTTTTATGTCCTTTTTGTACTGAAGCACCCAAAACTTCACACAGTACTCAAGGTGAGGCTGCACCAGTGCATTGTAGAGTGGTACAATCATTTCCCTCAACCTGCCAGCAGTGCTGCGTTTGATGTACCCTAGGATACAGTTGGCCTTTCTAGCTGTCTAAGCACACTGTTAACTCAGCTGTGACCGCACAGCTTGTAGGTTAGTAGTAGGCAAGAGGCTGGAAGTGAACACAGGACAAAAAAAAAAAAAAAAAAAACAATCAGTGGGACATTCCATACCATTTAATGTCATGCTCAGCAGTTAAATTCTAGTCAGGCTGCAATTGCTCAGGTATTGGTCAACTGGTGACAAGCAATTGCTTTTGTATTTCTTGTTTTTCTCCTTGTTGAATTTTTTCTCATTATTGAGCTGTCTTTATCTCAACTTTTGTCCTTGTGATTTTTTCTCCACTCCAATGTGATTGAGCATGCAGTTCTCTGGATTGGGAGAGTCAATTGCCTATCAGGATCAACCCACAACTGAGGCAGTAAAAACATCTGATTTAATGAGGAAAAATGTACAGCTTCTCATTAGGTCCGTGCCAGTTGATTTGTAACTAGGCTGGCTAGTTAGTTTTTCAAAGAGCAGGTGTAGTTTCAACTCAGCATTCTGCCAGCACAACAGTACTGCTCATCTTTAACAGTGCTGTCCTGCCTGACATGAAGCCAGCCTGGAACTAACTCAAGTGTCTTTTCCCTCTTGGTTGATAGAGGTATATCCTGCAGAATTTAGATGGACCAAAATAGGAAATGTCTTTATGAATTTTCATCCAGAACTGTGATGGCCTTAATACTTTATCTGTCTCAGAATTTGTACTGTTTGCAATTACTGAAATATGAATACAGTTAATAGGAAGCTGAGAATCATGCAAGCCAGAAGCATAAAACTGAGGTATGTGTGCTCATGATTGTACCTCTCTGCAGATGTACTTGCCTGATTCTGGAATGTGTTTGTCACACTGGTAGTCACTGCTTGTTAGGGCCAGAGCACAGGAGAATAGCTGCAGAAGGCTAAAGCGGGAGTAAGAGATTGTTGAGATGTGATGTCCATTAGATGGAAGAGGTAATTGAACTGTGGAATGTGTGAAATTAATACATACCTGAAGGCTTGAGAAAAAAGACTAGGCAACAGAGTGCAGCTTGGAGAGAAAGGCAATACACTCCCACGGGCTATAGAATCTTTTTTTTTTTTTAAAATGCTACCATTCAAATCTTGCAAATCTACTTAGCAATTTCTTGTCATACAACTGAGTGTAAAATCTTGCAATGTATACCTGTTACTTTATTTCATTGTTAATTTTTGTTCTTTCCATTGTGATTTGATAGTAGCATTCGCAAATTTCAAAAAACAGGTTTTTGAAGGATAAAAAGGCTCCAAGCTTTCAGATTATTATAAAGCTCAAATTTGAGGAAACTACCTGGTAAAAAAAAGAAAAAAAACCTGTATTGCTATACATTTAACTAACACTTTGAAAAGTACTTCATGGTTGAGAAAGTGTTTTAGTACATTCGCAGCCACACAGCACTTCCATGCTAATATTGAGTGCCTTCTGTTTTTTTTACTACTGCTTTTTACCTGGATTTAAAGCAAAATTAGTGTATTTTTTCTAATGCAAAAATTTAGTTTAGAAAATAGTTACAGTCAGGCTATTAAATTTTGTTAAAATATTTTTGCATGTGCTGAATAATACTACTGTTCTCTTAGAGAAAAAAATCTTTAAAATAAGAATTTGAGTTTTCTTATACAACACGCCAATGTAGTACTAGTAATAGATTTTAGAAATACGTACTATAAGAGGCTAAGGCAGAACAGAGGTTACACGGGAACAGAAATGCATGTAATAATTTGTGTTTCTTTTGCAGGCATTACGAGTAATGGCAAAAATCATGCGGGAATGCTGGTATGCCAACGGAGCTGCTAGGCTAACAGCTTTGCGTATTAAGAAAACACTATCACAACTTAGTCAACAGGAGGGGATAAAGATGTAATCCAGGATTTGCTACCAAAAACAAAAAAAATACTGTAAAAATCCATATCTGCACCAGAGTGGCGTGTTAAGAAGGTTAATTGTTCTACCTCACTGGGGGAACAGAAGGATATTGCTGCCTTTTAATACTTCATAGGAACGTCACTTATTAGAATTTCTGTGGATGTGCTAAGCAGTTGTTTTGGGTCCTTTCTGTGCACTATGAACCTCTTTCCAAGGTTACTTATAAAACATCATGTAGACTAGTTTTATTAACCTATGATTTTGTATTTGGAAAGTTAATAGCTGGTCTTAATTTCTAGTAAACTGTACTGAAAATGAGATCACTTTTAAAATGGAAATGGTTCACTGTATTGTTCTAGAGTGCATTGATGGCTTCTTAAGCAACATTATTCCTGCCTGGTACATTGAGTATTCTGAACCACTGTTACAGTTCTTTGATTCAGATTTTGAATGTACTGTTGGAGTATGCTTTGCTACCCATTAAGTTTGTATGTCTTTTGAATGCTTACCTTTATTTGCAATTGACCTCATTCAGTAGTGGGGAACATAAATTATGCAACTATATACATGATTAGTGTTTTTTTTTTTCCGTGTTTTCAAAACACTACATTGCCTTCAAAATAGATTGTATTATATCAGTAACTGCTGCTTTTGAGTCTTTTAATGCATACCAGCAAGTGTACAAAGCCCATGGTACTTTTGATTTCAAAGAATGAACTGTTCCTAGGTAAGATTTAATTCACACTCATTTCAGCAAGTGAATATGTAATTTGTGGAATATCTTTTATTTTACCAAAATCTGACTCTTTAAACCAGTGTATGAGTTTCAAATCATGTGAATTGGTTAATTCACAGTCACATTTTGTAATTGTCAAGTCATGAATCATAATTTAAGGTTTATTTTATGTGGTAATTCTAAAATAATTAAGCACCCATCTACTTCGGAAGAATAGCAAGAAAATTAAGATGATCTTAAGGGAGATTTTCTTTCTTCAAATTAAATATAGAAGCATATTTTCTGTGCGGTTCTGTGGAGTCTTTAGGCTTAAAAACTAATATTTGCAATTAAATGAGCATGAAGTGTACTTGTACAAAAGCCTAAATAAGTCTCCCTAGTTAAAAGAAAGCTAGAAGCTGCCTGTAAATCTTATGTGCATATTTTGTGTGTGCCACATAGGAATAAAGTGATAAGCTCCAGAAACCAGTGAGCTGAAGGTCTTTAGATACAAATACTAGAGGATTCCATCAATGTTCTTCAGAGTTAGAAGAATAAAGCTTATGATGGCTTGTGTTATAAGAATACAGAAGAGTATGCCTGGCTTGAGTCAAGCTTTGCCTGAAATTATAGGGATGTCACAACTCCTTCACAAACTTATTTAGAAATTGAACTCCTTCCTGCCCAACTTCTGAATGAGAGTAGGGGAATCTGTGTGGAAAACTTTTGAAAACTGTTATTTCCAGGATATGTTTTAATTGCAGTGTTAGGAAAAGCGTGGTTGATCTTTGGCTTCCTTAATGCCTACCGGGATTTCTGATTGTAAATGTGCCTGGTAATTAGTATGTAACCTAACAATTAACCTTCTACTCTCCAGAAGTATTCTTGGGGAGCAACGGACAGTAACCTTAATTCTGCTTTCTTTTTGTTTTTCAGCATATAGCTCCTTGAAGGTTTTTCACAAAGTTAGTAGGGATGGCAAGGTGATTGCTTACAGTAGCATAGCTGAGATTGTGCCCCTTTGTCTGTGATCCACAATTGTTAACAGCAGTAAGATGGGTGGGTCCTAGTAAAAAAAAATAAAAAAAAGCTGCATAGGTGGCAAAGACTTGATCCTTGCTTGGAGATGGGTTTAAATGATGTGGGAATTACAGACTAGCAGAGGTTGAACTGCATGTAATGAAATTCTTTCTTCAGCCACTATTGTGGATGAGTTTAGAGAACAGAAAACAATAGAAGTTCTTAGTAGAAAACAGTTGGGTTGAAATGTTTGTACAACTGTCACACCTATGTGTTGTGTTTCTTTTTGGCACTACTGCTTTCAGGCCACTGTCAGACAAAGTTAAATCAAAATGACTTCACATAGGGATTTTAAACAAACTGCCTTTATGCAAATGACCAGCTGTGTGCCACAATTCTCCGATTATGACCATTTATACAAAATTACCGAATATAACTATCCATTCTACTTACTTGGCATGCCCCTTTAAACACATCCTATAGATATAGAAAAATATTTACAGAAAACAGGTCAGCATCGAAGGAGGACTTACTATTAGCTCCATACTAATTTTAAAGACTTCCTATTTAAATAATGTTAAATTTTGAGTTTGTCATAGCTTTACTTGGTTCTTTATCATAGATACAAATGGTATAGTTCATAATTTAGAAATATCATGCCATGGGAAGGACACTCAATACTGTGTGATATTGCAAATATTATTTTGGGACAACTGTGTTGTTCATATTGGAATGCAGTACAGGAAAATTCTGAATGGATCTGTATGTATCCTCAGTTCGGATACCACAACTTCATGCTGTGTTCTTCTTTTACATTATAAAAACTGAACACCTTTTACAAAGGCTGTGTCTGTATATATTATGTAATTTTAAATATTACCTGTGCAAGATCATATCTTATATGTATGGGCACAGGTACACATAAGTATTTTTTAAATTAAGATTGTATTATCACCAGATCTGCTCTTGGAAATCCAGGGGGACCAAAATATTTTAGCATTCAAAATACTAATTTTATATCATTTCAAGTATATACCAAAACAGTTTGAATACTGATGCAAATGTTTATTGTAAATATGCGTACGTTATATGTTCACTTAAGTTTTATGGATTCAATCAGTTTGATATTTTAGTAGCATTTGGAAGCCTCGGCGATCAGTTGTCTACATACTGACACGTAGAATAAAGAGTGTTGAGAATTCTCTGATGCTGAAAAGCCCAAAATACTGCTTTTGGAATGCTGGAGTTCTTAAGGGACCTTCTAACATTGAAAGCTGGAATTCTGAGATGTTTATCAAGCTGATTTTCCAGGCATGATGACATTCTGTCACCCTCCAGTGGTTTCACTTGTAATCCTGAGAAAGACTTTGTATATAAAAACATTGACTGTAAGGGAACATGAAGGTGTCAAATGGATAAGAGGCTATATTATATTTTCAATAATGGTTCTGAGTGTGATTGCCATGAAATTCAGCTTTTAGTTAGTTCCTTGTTTATATTGTTCCACTGAAATGATTGTAAGATGTTCATCATTTTATGTTTAAAAAAAAAAAATCACTATCAGTTGCTTTAAACTCTTATTACCTCTTAAAAGGCCAAGGTACATTTACCTCGTGTATATAATGCTTAATATTTTCAGAACATTTTCCAGGTTTGCAGTTACATGTTTCTAGAAATACGGCTAATCTAAATTTTTAGCTTCAGCGGTACTAGGTGTATTATCACATGCCCCAAACACTTTCATATTCTGTATTGTATTAGCAAGCCTGCTGCTTTGAGTGTAGCACCTACTCCTTTACGTAGCTGTGTGGATGGATACTGCCTTGTAAATTGTACTTTTTGGATGATCCTGTACAGATGACTGTCACTTTTTTAAAATTGTGTATTTCCCCTTACATTTCTGAAAATGTATTGTATTTTTAGAGTATACATTTCAGTTGATTGTAAATAGGATGACAGTAGAAGAGTGGATGCTTATATTAGGTGCTAACACTACAACAGAGAGATTAAAGGAGTGAAAATGTGTATGTATATATTTTTTTTTAATTTTTTTTTCCCCCTCAAAACATTTGAGTTGTCTTTCAGGGGAAGGCGTTACAGGTACGTTCCAAATTGGCGAAGTGTGGATTTCCAGTGAGGTACCTATAAATTCCTTTGCTCTGAAGGAATTTCTACTGCCATGAAAATCATGAGAAGGGATTTGCTAATGCTGGAGCAATCCATCCCATGTGTGCTATACAGATGATGATAATGTGCCCAATCTTCCTTGTATCCTGAAGTACGTTTTGGATAAATATAGTGTGGTGCCTCTGATCTCTTAGGTAAAACAACATGATTGGCTATAAAGTCTTGCTTCTTTTCTATGTTTACGTAGAAATAAACTAGCATTTAAATTTATGTATAAGAGAATTTTAAGATTTGAGCAGCTACCCTCAATGCATTGCACAATAGCCAGTAAAATCAGTGTGTGTTGAATTTAACAGATGTTGCAACAAAAAAAATAAGATATCTTGCTCCTCTACAATGTTATGTGCACCTATTTTTATTAGAACAGTTTAGTTGGAAAGGGCCTACGGAGGCCGTCTAGACCAACTGCCTGACCTCTTCAGGGCTGATGAAAAGTTAAAGCATGTTACTAGGGCCATTATTCTTATAGCTCTTGAACATGGACAGGCATGGGGCATTAACCACCCTGCTAGGAAGCCTGTTCCAGTGTTCAACCATGCTTGCAGAAAATAAATGCTTCCTAATCCCCAGTCCTCTCCTGCCACAGCTTTGGGCTATTCCCCTGCACTATAAACAGTGGTATAATTGCCTCATTTGACTAGCTGGCTGTGTTGTGTTTAATGCACCCCAAACTGTGGTTTGCCTTCTTGGCAGCCAGGGCACCTGTACAGTTTCCAATAAAATCTCTCCAAAACAGGAATCCTTAAGGAGTCTAGGGAAAGTCAAAAGCCACATCAAAATGTGTTCTTTAAAAACTCTCACAGGATATATATATGTATTTGGCTGAAAACATGCCTCTATGCTAAGTGGCCAGAGGAAGGTTTAGCACTACAAACTACCAAAATGCAGTAAAATCCGAAGTCCCACTCATAAATCCACTAGCAAAGGGTTTACATGGCCTCAAAATAGCATAATGGTGTTACCATCTATCAAACTTAATTTTTATCAAATATGGACTTCTGAATCTTATCCTGAAAGCGTGTTGAAAGTTAAAACAAGTTAAAATGATGTTATAAAAATACACTTAATAGCAAGGAGTTGTTCTTCTGGCAGGTGATTTTTAATCTGAGTGAAATACAGACTTGCATGATTTTTTTACATTGCTGCAAGGATTTGATGAAATGTACATGGTCTTTTCTAGGTCTTGCTTTGGTTTATGCATAGTTTAAAAAAAAAGAAAACAACACCTGGAAGCTGATAATCTGTGAACAGGAAACACCTAGGTAACAGCTGTGAGGCTGTTTTAAGATAATTTAAGAGGAGGTGCTGAATGCATGAGTTCTGCGTGCTATCTTACACCAGTCATTCAGCAGAATTGGGGTTTGCTGTCAAAATTCAAGATGGAAAAAATGTCTTGGGAAAACTTGAGGGTATTTTTCTGCTTCACAAATCAAAGCCTCCTACCACTGTGATGAGATGGGATGATGAATGTGTGTGCTTCTACTACTTGTACTGTTCTATTATAGATCTATTCATGGAAAGGCCTCCAAAATGTCCAGTTATAGTCATGCTGCAGGTCAGATATCTCTTCCTCTTTTTTGTCACTCTCCTAAGAAGGAAAGAACCACAGATAAGTTTCCTACATTTGAAAATGAGTCAAATTAATTGAGCCCAGCAGTGGAAGCGTTCTTGCTTAAGGTAGGCTCAATGCAGGTTGTCATTTTAATCACTGTGGGTGGTAAATGAGTGTAAAGATCCCCTAACTAAACAAATAATGAAGGCCTATTTGCAAGACTTCATGCTATCTCTAAAGAAAATAATACCACCATGTTTGAACTAATTCAGCACAAAACCCTCTAGTAACCTAACACTTGGGTTTTTTTGGTGTTATTTCTCAAACTTCTTTGGAAGATTGAGTAAACTCATTTTCAAAGTTCTGTGTGTGGTCTTAGAATAGTTAGTGCAAAGAAATCCCCTAAGCAGCAAACCATGTAAAACCCAAGGTAAATGTATACTTCTAGCTAAGAAAGATGATGGCTTCCAAAATCTGTAATGACCAAGCCAAATCAAAGACAATTTTTCCTTGACAAAAAAAACAACAACGAAAAAACCTCTGCCCTTTTTTATTACTTTCTATGCATTGGAACATAGTATGTGACCAGACAAAATATTAATGGGTAGTAACTGGATCATAGCTTGCTAATGTAGTTTATATATATATTTAAAGTGGTATTAGTTAACTGGATACTGACTGGTCCAAACCACTGGAAAAGTAGTAGTCACCTGGAACTTACACTTCAGTGGAGAGCATGCTCATCTTGGAAGGTTCTGAAGTACAAAGAGAATTAGGCAGAAAAGAGCAAACATAGTCAGGGCCTGCAAAATGGGGAACCAAGGCATTGGAGGTGACAGCGAAGGATGTGTATGGAGTTCACTGTAAGCTCAGAAAGCTTAATATACTAGATTGAGAGCAATGGGAAAAAAATTGTCTAATGTTTCTTGAGGAGAGGAAAAATTATAAACTATTCTAGCTTGCTCAGTAGATCTGAACTTCATTAGTTGAAGTATTAACCTGTTTCTAAGGATACCGTTAGCTTTTTAATGAATTTGGTGGTTTGTTGCTGTTTGAGAAAGGATGCAGGCAGTTCCCACTCAATGCACTAGTTCAATGAAGAATGGTAGGAAAGGTGTCAGTCTTTTCAGTACTTTGTTCAGTTTAGGATAGTGAAGGCTATGAGGCCAGAGACCTAGTAAAAGCCACCTGTTATGTGTGTGTTTATCCACCTTTCCTAGGTACTTGTTACAGAGCTTGAACAACTATTTTGAAAACTAAATGATGACATCAGAAAGATGTCATAGATTTCTACTCATTTTGTTCAAATGCCTAAGAAACTTGCCTAAAGAAGGCAAATACCATCAATTTCACATAACGCTTTTATGTTATGTGAAAAATCTACATTTGTGAAACAGTGCAAGAGCTGAGAGCCATGGACATACAACTTAAACAAGTGTTACACATCTCATAATAAGTAATTTTTTTTTTTTAGGAAGAGGAAAAGGTTTGATGTCTGCCAGTTCTCTGATGTACAAAAGTGAATACTGAAAAGAAAATTGTACAGTCATAACCATCTTTATGGAGTTGTTCTAAGCAAATGTTACCTTCTTATAGTCACAGTCCACTATTAGCTTGAATTGCTAAGTAGTTTTGTTAGCTGCAGAAACTGATCATACAAACTAGCTTTGCAAATTCTGATGTTTATCAGGAACATCTGCTTGATTTCATAAGATTTCATGAAAGATATGTTCACATGTCCTGCCAGGCACTGGCTAGGAATGCAAGGTAGTACACTTTATGTATAGCAGGCCATACGTACCTGTAATGAATGGAGACTAGAACACTGCCCACTTCACTCATAGGAGGAAGGCGAAAGGATATTTATTGATATAAAATAGATATAATATGGTGTTTTGAACAATGATGACAGCAACTTAAGATTCAAAATGGCTAGATATCCTTGACTGTTTGCTAAACAGAGGGTGAGGGGTGCGTAATGAATCTAAGATCAAATCCTAGTGAAGCTAGTGTAGATTGAAACAAATAACTTACATGGATCTGTTGGCAAGGCATCATCACATCCCAGGTGAATCTGCACACGTGTTAAATGACTTGGAAGGGTGTCCCTACGCGAGGGGAGATTCTGGTGTGCAGCCAGCTGCTTGCAAGAAGAACTCAAAGGGGTTCCTAGGCTGCTTGCTATTTATGGGCACTGTCAGCAAGTTTGCTTATGACACAAAACTGGGAGGAGTGACACACCAGAAGGCTGTCCTGCCATCCACGAGACCTAGGCAGGCTGGAAAGTTGAGTGGGGAGAAGTTTAATGAAGTCTAACAAGGGCAAGTGTAGAGTCTTGCATCTGCGCAAGAACAACCCCAGGTGCCAGTATAGGTTGGGGATCTGACCTGTTGGAGAGCAGTGTAGGGGAAAGGGAGCTGGCGGTCTTGGTGGACAACAGGATGACCATGAGTCAGCACTGTGCCCTTGTGGCCAAGAGGGCCAATGGCGTCCTGGGGTGTATTAGAAGGGGTGTGGTTAGTAGGTTGAGCGAGATTCTCCTCCCCCTCTGCTCTGCCCTGGTGAGACTGCATTTGGAATACTGTGTCCAGGTCTGGGCCCCTCAGTTCAAGGACAGAGAACTGCTTGAGAGTCCAGCGCAGAGCCACAAAGATGACTGAGGGAGTGGAGCATCTCCCGGACAAGGAAAGGCTGAGGGAGCTGAGTCTCTTTAGCCTGGAGGAGACAGAGGAGTGACCTTATTCGTGTTTATAAATA